>QLTV01003764.1:2147480-2166389 GCA_003457575.1 Thermophis baileyi | reverse complement strand
ATAATAATGGTATGAGATGGAAGAGAACATTCTGAGAGCTAGAATGGATGGTGGGCGTCTATCAGATTTGTGAACCCTGATATAACTGTAAATAATTTTAAAGCTATGATGGTCTCTAGATGTTTCTTTTCTTTCCTTCCACCCCTACCTTAAATACAAATATAAATAATAATAATAATAATAATAATGATGATGATGATAATAATAATAATAATAATAATAATAATAATAATAATGGTATGAGATGGAAGAGAACATTCTGAGAGCTAGAATGGATGGTGGGCGTCTATCAGATTTGTGAACCCTGATATAACTGTAAATAATTTTAAAGCTATGATGGTCTCTAGATGTTTCTTTTCTTTCCTTCCACCCCTACCTTATGAAACATTTATTCTGAGAATAAATAGTTTTTGCTGGTGCCTGTACTGGTCCTCTTATGAAATTCCATTCCTCTCAGTAGATCCGTCTGATCTGTTCCCTGAATCTCTTCACATGGTTAACATCCCTTGTGTATTATATGCTTTTGAGATAGCGGTGTGTTAAACAGTATATTCTTAATCCACGTTCAAGTAATACTCAGTTCATACTCTATGCCTCAGCAGCAGATTCGCTGTGGAAATACTTTATTTATTTAATAAACAAACAAATTTTGTTAAACAAATGTTGTTTATTTAGTAAGATTGTTTGTCTTACTATTAAATATAGAAGCTCAACAGTGTTACTACAGAGAAACTGCCTTCACTTCAGATCATCTCACCTTTTGCTCTGTATTCTCGACTAGCACAGTTGCCATGGAAACCAAGTAGTTCCTCTAATCTATTTTTCCTACATTTTGGGGTCTACTCTCAAGGATTAACTGTAATGCTGTCTTCTGCAAATAAAGTCCCCCCCCTTTTTGCTTTCTTTTCTTTTTTTCTTTTGGCCATGTAAACTGGTCCTGAGCCCTACTTGGCCCAGGACCAGTTTATCTGCGTGACTGCCTTCTCCCACACTCCTCCCAACGACCAGTGAGGTCGCACAGGGGCGGTCTTCTTCAGGTCCCGTCAGCCAGACAGTGTCGGCTGGCGGGTCCGCGGGGGAGGGCCTTCTCTGTAGCCGCACCGACTCTATGGAACCAACTTCCCCCCGAGATCCGTACTACCCCCACCTTACTGGCTTTCTGTAAAGCCGTTAAGACCTGGCTTTTCCGGCAGGCCTGGGGCCAATAGTTGTCTGATTGGCCCATGTACGGTTGTGTGAATGCTTTATTTTCATATGGATATTGTTTTTTAAATTGTTTTTCTAGGTTTTATTTTTATTTTTTAATTTTATTAAATAAATAAATAAATAAATAAATAAATAAATAAATAAATAAATAAATAAATAAATAAATAAATAAATAAATAAATAAATAAATAAATAAATAAATAAATAAATAAATAAATAAATAAATAAATAAATAAATAAATAAATAAATATAGACTAGCATCCTCCAATCTGATTCCCTCTAGATATCTGGATGACATATAAGGATGAGGTGGTATGTTGATTTTGTGATATTCTTAAAAGAAGTATATGTGTGAGAGGCAGGTTTTTCTCTGCTATTTACATTTTGAAGCTGTGACTTGGATTTAAATGAAATATTTTTTCTTCAGGTATTAATAAACCAGTCATTTGATTCACATATCAAAAGGATTTGATTGTGCCTTGTTTTCTTAGCAGCGTTTAGTTTGTGACATTTCCTGGGGTATATGCCAGACTTACTTCCAAATAGTGATGTGAATAAATGCTTTAGTGCTAGTAGGTCAGCAGGCTGGATCTTGTTATTTTCTTGTTATGTTCATTCCCTTGAGTTCACTCCCTCCCTTCCTTCCTATTTCTTGACATTCATTTATAACTGGTTGTGAGAATAAACAATAGTTAATGACTTGCCCCTAAAGTGGGATATATTATCTCTTCATCACTTCTTTAATAACTAGAATCTGAAGAATTGAAGTTGTACACCAAACCGGTGCTTTCTCCAGTTCCAATTGGCAAATGACTTCTGATAATGGGGAAGTGTTTGAAAAACACTTATTGATATATATTTTTTTTGCAGTCTGTCACTCAAAAGGAAAAAAAACCCAACAACCACCAAATCTGACTGGACTGCTCCAAACCCTTGAGTGCAAGTATAATAGCTTCTTGAATCCTCACTATCTGGTTTAAAGATTAACAGTTTATAGATATATGAATGTCTATTACTTTGCACTAGATAAAAGATGAACCAAGGATACTTGGTTATCGTAATTCCAATGCCCCAAGAGTGGCATTTCGGCCAGTCCCTACGATCTTGCACTTAATCAAATGTAAGTCTTCAAGGTGCTGCAAGATTCTGTGTTGTTTTTAACCATTAGAGTGACATAACTACCAGCTACCCAGGAGTCTTATTTGCAAGTAATTCCAATTACTTAAGTCAAATCTGTGTGCAAATAAGACTGCACTGCTTTGCACATTTAGTTAAGTGAAACTGACAGTACAGAAATGTAGAGCTGGTTTAGCTGTTACAATCCCTGTGTGCAGCCTTCAGGAAGACTTTTGCTTTGCAAAGGCATCCACAGGGGAAGCAAGATGGGAATCAATGACCAAATGTGCACAGTGACATCATCCCATAAATGCCTTGACTTGATTTGCAATAGACTTCAGGATGCATGTATGTAATTTATGGCATTTTATTTATTTGGTAAATTATATAGCTGCCCATTTCACATGCATGACTCTGAGTAATGTATAAAGTTAAAAACACAAAATAATACAACAAAGTATCCCTCCAAATAATAATAAATAAAAACAATAAATAGCAATAGCAATAGCACTTAGACTTATATATCGTTTTACAGTGCTTTACAGCCCTCTCTAAGAGGTTCACAGAGTCAGCATATTGCCCCCCAACAATCTGGGTCCTCATTTTACCCACCTCGGAAGGATGGAAGGCTGAGTCAACCTTGAACCGGTGAGATTTGAACTGCTGAACTGCAGCTAGCAGTCAGCTGAAGTAGCCTGCAGTACTGCACTCTAACCACTGCGCCACCTTGGCTTTATTTTAATACAATAAAACCTCCCATAATCTGCAGGAAACTACACTAGATTTCCCTAGCAATTCAGCAATTTTGCAGGCTCTGTATTACCCAGAATCCCCAAAGCAAAGCTATGTTTTTAGGCCCTTCAGGAAGGTCAGGAAGGTCAGGGCCAATCTGACTTCAGAGGGGATGGGTTTTGCAAAGATAGTGTCATGGCAGAAATAACTCTCTTCTTGGGGCCCATCAGTTGGCATTTCTTTGTGGACAGGACCCATAACTTGCTCCCCCTACTGAATTTAATGGGATGCATAGATGTCATTGGGAAGAGGTGGTTCCTCAAATAACCCAAATCCATGCCATGTGGGACTCATTAATACCACCCTGATCTGAATCTGGAAGCAAACTGGTAACCAACATAACTCACAGAGCAGAGGTGTAATATGTGCTGAACTAAAGATAATAGATTTCCTGAACCAGGTGGTTCCTAAACCAAATACCACTCAGGATTACGCTGAAGTCTGGACCCCATCCAAATCCCCACAGCCTCTAAGCACCAACATAAGATATCAACAGCATTGGTTACTCCACCCTTTTTAGGAAATATTGAATGAAAATTGTCTAGTACAATTGTTCTACCAATGACTTCTTGAGAAAGGGGGCAAACCAATGTCTCTTTAAGGAGGGGAGGAGCCACCCCTTCTCTCACATAATTTGCTGCCACCAAAACCCAACCCATATGTCAAAGTCCTAGGGAGACCTGGAAAGTCAGGAAGGATGTCAGTCTGATAAGCAGGTGGCTGAGCTCACACTCACGAGGACCCTGTCCATATTCTCAGATCCAATAGGTTCAAAGTCTTCTCAGATAACATGGCTGGAATACAGCCTGAGGCACCTCTGTAGAATCTCTACCAAGACCAGTGTCTAAGTGGCAATGAATCTGAGCAATTTTTTTCAACAGATGCTCTACAAAATCTTCTGCACAGTCCTATAGGTGCAACTCCAAGTCCCCTCTATCCAAAAGGGCTCTGATAAACAGAGCTACAAAGTGGTTATCTGTGGACACAATAAGGGCAGAAAAATATAGATTCTTCACTGCCCTGCGTTTAGTTAGAGTTGCTATTAATTACCCTCACACACCTTTATTTTTGGCACCATTTTATTTTATTCCAGATACTGCTGTTTTCTAATTATGCTTCCAGAGCCACATACATTAAAGCATCTTTAGCCTCTGCATGGCATTCAGTTTGGTTTCCTTGTTGCCAATCCAGAGGCTTTGTGGGTAGAGTGATACTTGTAACTGTGAACCTTATCCACAGCCACTTTGGAATGATATTCCAAAAATGTGTGCCCAGTTCATTATGGGGTACATAAGGTCAAGTCATAGCTTGTACAACATCTACAGAGACAAGGTCTTCTGACGCAACTTCAGGACCATCTTCACAAGTTGTCATTTACAGAGAGAATATTGGAATAAAAATACATATATTTAAGTAATGGTTTTGTTTTTGAAGAAAACAAGAAGAACCAAATAAAGATTTGCTGGTAGTGTAATTGGGGTACAGTTGTAAGGGATCCAGGTGGCAGTGGAGATTGCAATTTACAAATCTTTCAATATTACATGCAAAACCAAACTGCTTGCTGGAAGTATAATAATGAAATTAAACCTTGACTATGTGAACACACAATGAGAAGTCAAGAGTCACTGGAGAAGATTCTGATTCTTGAAAAAATTAAAGGCAATCCAAAAAAAGAAGTCAACAACAGGCAACGTTGATAAATCAAGCTTTTAAGAGCTTTCAAGAACTCAGAGAAATGGCTTCTAACCTGCAATCTTGAAAACTAACGTCCACTGACTCATGAGTCAAGTGACTGAATCTTTGAACACAATCAAAATATGAATGGTTGAGATCAAGATGTGATTCTCTGGGAAGCAATATAGAAAAAAATATTCTAAGAAAGGAGAAAGAATGATCTTGCATGCAAATTAACGTGGCTGGCTTTGTGTACTGTCTTTTTGGATTGTGTAGCAAGGGTTGGCAGTGGGGAAATTTGCATTTGCAGCTTTGCCTTTGGCAACAGAATACTGACACCAGAAGGATGATGAAAAGGCAGGCAGGTTTTAGTGCACATGCTAACCCCTTCCATTTCCTAAGGCTTTACAATGCACATGTTAGTGAGATCAAAATATCTTTGAGTATTTGTATATGAGTGCTAATATTACAGGGATACACACACACACACACACACACACACACACACACACACACACTATAATTATAATTAAGACTAGTAATTGCAGAGACTGTCAGTCTAAGAAGGTTTGTTTTCTGTATTTCTAAGCTGGGTCAATAGCTGAGTATCCTTTGTGCCAATCTGCAGATGCCATCCCTTTCAAAATGTGAATTTTTAAAAAATCAACTCAACCTTGATTCTGGGCATTATACAATTAAAACCAGTATAATATGTTAAAAAAGGAAAGCAAATAATGAGAGAGAGGTGGTCGCTCAGATAGCCAGGCTCTTTACCTTGCAGAGATCTAAAAAAAGCCGAGGTGGCGCAGTGGTTAGAGTGCAGCACTGCAGTCTACTTCAGCTGACTGCTAGCTGCAGTTTGGTGGTTCAAATCTCACCGGCTCAAGGTTGACTCAGCTTTCCATCCTTCCGAGGTGGGTAAAATGAGGACCCAGATTGTTGGGGGCAATTTGCTGACTCTGTAAACCGCTTAGAGAGGGCTGTAAAGCCCTATAAAGCGGTATATAAGTCTAAGTGCTATTGCTATTGCTATCTATAGGCACAAACTAGCACCTTGAATTGCAACCAAGCTTACAGAGGAGTTTTATGAACATAGCATAACAGTTTACACCACTACTTCTAGACCAGTGTTGGCGAACCTTTTCGGCACCGAGTGCCGAAATGGGAGCGCGCGTGTGGGAGCGGGGGAGTGCCGGAAACCAGAAGAGCAGTTCCCCGGTGTGCATGCATGTGCTGGGAAGCTGAGCTTCTTGTTTCCGGCGTGCGCATGTGCGCCGGTCACCTGGTCTTCTGGTTTTTGGCGTGCATTCACGCGTGAAGACCAGCTGGTTGGCGCGCATGTGTACGCCGGAAACCAGAAGCTCAGCTTCCCAGTGCACGCATGCATGCCAGAGAGCTGCTCTTCTGGTTTCCGGTGCTCCCGCGCCTGCGAAGACCAGCTGGCCGGCGCGCATGTGCATGCCGGAACCCGGAAGAGCAACGGGCGACGGCTGGCATGCCTGGAGAGATGGCTCTGCGTGCCACTTCTGGCATGCGTGCCATAGGTTCGCCATCACAGTTCTAGACCAACTGTAGCTTCTGATTGGTTTCCAGGATTAGGTTTGAGCCTGTTCCTCTCTATCCGGGCTAGAGCAACCAGCAGGCACTGAGAATGAAGAACTGTAAAAATGCAAATAATAGGGTATTTCAATTATATAAATAAGACATTAAATTCTGTAAGAATGGGGAGAGAAGATTTATTATAGAGGATATATCTGCTGATAGCAATAAGCAGGACAGTCTTAGTTACCATCTTCTTGAAACCTACACAGTGGGGAGGTGAATAATGTACCAGATCTTATTTCAAAAAAATAAATTTAGGAAGTAACTGAATGTATTTCAAGAATATGATCCAAAACCAGAAATTTGTGGTGCTGTATTCATTCCCAATAAGAATATATTAGGACTGTAGCTTAATGAAATTACGACTTTCTAAAATACATAATTCCATTCATTACGACATCAGAACCAAGTGTTTTGAGTTCTTATACCTCTGAATTGATGTAACACAGGCAGAACATTGGCTTACAACATAGTCTTTATGTTTCCTATCTTGAACAGATAATATGAATATGCTTGATGTAAAACAGAGTTTTGTTTATAGACTTATGTCATACAAGCCCAAATGTGCCCAAACTAGCACATTGTTATTGTGTCCTTACTGTTAAATGATGGAATATAGGAAAAGTGACTGAAGATCCAAGAATGAATGGTAATGGTGATTAGTGTGTATCTGCTTAACAAAAAGTTATGCTTCTTGTTAATGTGTGGTTTCAGTGAGAAGGGCTTAATTAAGATATGTGCATGGTAAAACAAAGATATGAACAATGAATAAATAAGGTTTGAAAACAAAGTGAGCAATTTGTACCAGGGAAATACATGGAGGTGGCTTGGGCGAATTGACAGTGAAATATGTATGAAGGAATTTTAAATGTCTTGAAAAAAAAAAGTATAAGATAGAAAAAGCTGTGGTTAGATAAAATTACTGAAATCCCCCAAAAGGCAAAGGTGAGAATAAGAAAAGACAATGTATGAATCAGCATATGGATACTGTGAAACCAAGAATGATTTGTAATAATAGTAAGATATGGAGAGCCATATCATAGTGAATTGTTTAGCACCATATTTTGTTCAACTTCCTTTTTAAATATCACACCTCCCTCCCTTCCTTCTTTTTTAGACTTTGAAAAAACATTGTTTAGCCTGAAAGGTAATAGCATCGTGGGTATATATGTATGCATGTCAAAACCAACAGTTATCTTGAATTTGCTGGAGAGAACGAACAATTTGTGATACAGTCCATCTGGACTCTTTATTCTTAACACTAACTTGTCACAACATAAACAGTAGTGATATCTTTTAAAATGCATCATTTTGTAAATAAATTGTTCTTTTCCCCCAGAAACAGAAGAGGGAGCAATGCTTCCTTGTCCAATTGGTTCCGTGAAAAGCAAATATTTATTTTTTTCATTACTTTCTGTTGCTGGCTTCCTACTGTTGTGCCCTAAATTCAAGACTTTTTTTTTTAAAAAAAATAATCCTCATATTATTGCTGGGAGAATAAGAGGGTCAAGAATAGAGACCACCCACTCAGTCCAGAAAGGCATTTTTTCTTCTGTTTCAGCCAGTCTCCTCCAAAAGATTTCATATCTATCTATATCTATAAATATTGCTATAAGTTTTACTGTATCTGTTGCTATAGTTCTACAGCTAACTATAGCTATAGCTCTCTATCTTTTTAACAATGCCTTATTCAAATGCTCTTTAGCATTTCCCAAAGTGTCTGTGGCAATGTGTAGTCAACTGTAGTGAATGTATACATTCCATAGAACTTACTCTGTGAAAGACTTTGTCCTGCTGTTCTTCCCACTCAATGCTGAGGAAAAACCAGGCACATCTGAATAAGAGGGCCCTTTCTGCCAGTTGTAATCCTGGATTGTTACAGTCTAGAGGCCAGCCATGCTGTCACCATCACAAATTGATTTAACCATCCATTGCAGTGGTCATTAAAGCTGCTAGAAGTCCCAGCCAAGCTGATGAATTGCAGCTGAATGTGAAATGAGCTTCTAAGCCCGTTTCCCACCATGTCATATCAAAGCCTATTGTGTGCCTGCAAAGTAAGAGGTCGGAGGTTCAGGCTGGAGTTCAACAATGGGCTCAGTCAAAAGATAGAGCCCCATTTGCTCTGGCATTCCCAATTACAGTTAGCAACCCCCCTTCCCCCTTCCCTGCAAAACCTTATTGTGTAGTATTTGCATCCAACTAATACACTGAATTATTGACATACCCTGATGTCAATGGGACTATTGAAGTGTTTATCGTCTAATATGTGGAATTCTAAGTATCTTGGGGGCGGGAGCACTAAATAACCACTATGGAATAGAACACTATGCATTTCAGTGGTACTGAATGAATTGATATAATTAGAATAGTTACCTTGGCTCAATCTATAGCCGTTTTCAAACATACAAGTGAGATCTATATCTGCAAGGCTTTTTCTCCATGAATGCTATTTGCAAACCAGGTATTCTACAGAAGTTTAGGAGTCCCAGGTAACTTTCAGGAATGTGTCTAATGTTTTTCTTACGCATCTGAAGAAAAAATAGATGGATTTTTTTTCTCATTGTATTTTTTTCTACGATACTCGCATAAATTATTTATGTGTTATCCTAAAATGTATGAACTGCGTACTTGTTAAATGTAAGGAGGAAATGTTATGGGTAAGAAAAGCTTGTGAAGGACTGCATCCCCTGTGAGCCCCCACTTGCTGTAGTAAAACTAATATGTTAGATTAAAGAAAGGAGTTCTTGCAGCTTGAAATAAAGAGATAAATGTACTATATCTTCTTTCCACTTAGTGGGAATACAGCGTCAGGTTTTTGTCAAGTGAGTGAAGTTAGTGAGCTTGGGCCATTTATTGCTAAATTCACTGGTCTGCTCTTGGAAATGTTCAATTCAAGGCAAGAATCTTTATGTTCACTTATTTGGCAGAAGGCCTTAATGAACAGACAGCTTTATTTCCAAGTGGGCTTTAAAGCTGCTTCTTAAGCATTGCTGAAATAAAAAGGAGATGCATCATTATAGAAGAGGACAAAAGGAGAGAATGGCACATGTGAACCTTGAATGTTCTACTGTTTATATATAGATGCAAAGATATAAGCAATTACCATAGTTTAAATGAAAATGCAGTATGCCATATGAGGGAAGATCAGTCTGTTCTCTTGTTATGAGATCTAACTTTGGATGGTCCACAAAACTGTAGTCAGCTGGGGGTTCACCAAGAAAGAGAGTTCTCACTGATGGCACCTGGGTTTTGGAATGACTTTCCCAGAAAGCTTTGCTTAATGCTTTCTTTATGATTGTTTTGGCATTAGATTAAAGCCCTGCTATGGTCCCAAAGTGTTGAAAGTTGCAAACTTATAAAATGTGATTTAATTTTCTCTTTTAATCTCATGAATTACTTTACAGGGAGTTTTATTTATCCCTGGCTTTAGATATTTTAAGGTGACAATTATTATTTTATTTCTTTTAAGGGATTTTAATCCTAAATATTTATCTCTCTCTTTTTTTAAATTTGTAACGTCCTTAGAGAATTTGGTTAGCCTGTATAAATTCCATGAGAGCCAGTTTGATTTAGTGATTAAAATCAGAAGGCTAAAAATCTGAAATCTGAAACCAACTGGGCGACCTTGGGCCAGTCACTCTCTCTCCATCCTAAGAAGAAGGCAATAGCAAACCACTTATGAAAAATATTGCCACGAAAACCAACTTTTACTTTAAACATTGAGAGCAACAGGCTGAGTGAGCAGAGTCCACCTGCCAACTCCGTGTTTTCTGCTTCCCATCTAGCATCCATTGCATTCAGGATTCACCAAACCACGGTTAGTTAGTTGACAAACTTCTTACAGCATTCAGGATCATGAAGTACAGCATGTCACTGAAGATTCATTTTCTGCATTCACACTTGGACTTTTTTTTTCAGAAAATCTAGGTGCAGTCAGTGACAAACACAGTGAAAGGTTTTACCAGGACATTGCTACAATGGAAAAACAGTATCAGGGCATCTGAAATCCATCATTCCTGGTTGACTATTGTTGGTCTCTGCAGCAAGATGTATTGGATACCGAATACAAATGAAAACCAGCAGCAAAACACGTTTAGCCCTGTTGAACTCATTCAGCGTTCATGATTTAATTTATGATTAAATATTTAATATATGATTAAATATGATTAAATATATTATAGTCATTAAAAGTTAATTTCATATTTTTCAAGATTCCTACATGATACAATCATTCTGAAATTATATTTGTGTTCAGTTTGAAGGGGTCTATCATAACCACCAAAAGTTTTTCAGTAAGCAAATTTAAAAAAAAAAAGTCCACTGTTATGTTGCAAGACACTATTTCAGTGCTTGGATTAATAAGCAGGTTTATTATTAATCTGTACTGGTGTAAATGTCTTCTTCTTGAAAGTGAATTTCATTTGGAATTATTTGGAACACAAATAATATAGCTTTATTTGGTAATAATTTGGCTTGATACTTCAGAGAGACGTTTGATACATAGAAAACATAATACAATAGATTTTGGGGTTTTTTATGCTGTTGTATGATCCATATCATTGTAAGGTACAAGAAACAAGGATAATTAAAATAAAACAAGATAGATTTTGAGAAAATGGAATGCATAAAAAAAAATGCTCATCTGGCAAGGCACACAAAAGGAATTAAATAAGTGAGGCCAAAGAGAGTGGGACTATTTAGAGAGTAGGTCAGTGTTCCGGGCCATTGAGATATATTAATAATAATAAAAAGATAATTCCAGGTCTGTGTTTCTCTGAACAATATATATACTATAGACTGAATGTTTCATGAAAATCTGGATGGAAATGTTACTGAGAAAGTCTAACTGTAAGAGTTGGCTTACATTTTGAGTGACCCCCAAAGGGGTCATGGGAGTCTTGTTTGTGAAAGTGATACTGTTTCAGAGACCAAAACATGACCAAAGATTAACCCTAAATTATTTAAGCATTGTGTGTTAGTTGAACTTTTGCTTGAGAGAAAGTGACACAGGCCATTTCATTTCTACTGTACATTTAAAAAAAGTCTTGTAGATTTTTAGCATAGGAAACTTACACCAGTGAATTCTAAAATTTAATCTAAGATCCAGAAGGATGCATGAGCCAAAACATTTAGATTAAATTAAATCTTTTTAATTTTTGCTATGACCAGTCTATGACTGTGATAGTTAGATATAATTATTAGCTTTTTTATTACTGTAGATGATTCTAAAATGGAAAATTACTTGATCCAGCCAGTATTTGTTTTATTTATTTGTTTATTTAATTTATTTGCTGCCCATCTCACCACAAGGTGACTTTAGGTGGTTTACAGGTTTAGGTTTACAAAGAAACTTACAGCTAAATCATTCTTAATGCCATCTAATGATTTATATGAATTGGACACCAAAGTTATTTTAAGTTCCAGGATAAAAATAATCTTCAATTTTCCTGAAAAGTTGGATTATTAAAGGACAATGTCATATATTTTTTTACTGTGATGGGTATATAAGAGGAAGATCCTATATTAAACCCTGGGTTGAGATTAAAAATACATTGATCATCTTCTTTAAGGAAATTAACTTATTTATTTATTTGCAATAATTATATATCACAGGCTTTACATGGACTCCTTGTAGTTAAGTTAGGTTTTCTTGCCCCAATACATGTCCATTTCTTTTTTTTTTCAAATATCTTTATTAGTTTTTTCACATTTTACGTGATACAATACATGTCCATTTCATGCTGTGACATGTCCATTCTAAGAGCAATATTCCTGTAAGTTCCCAAATCCATCAGGACAACTTTCTGTTGTCCTAATGCCCCTTCTAGGTTCTCAAAGCATCTTGGTGTTATAGAAGATGTTATAGAAGGTGTTAGCAATAGCACTTAGACTTATATACTGCTTCATAGTGCTTTACAGCCCTCTCTAAGCGGTTCACAGAGTCAGCATATTGCCCCCAACAATCTGGGTCCTCATTTTACCCACCTCGGAAGGATGGAAGGCTGAGTCAACCTTGAGCCGGTGAGATTTGAACCGCCGAACTGCAGCTAGCAGTCAGCTGAAGTAGCCTGCAGTGCTGCACTCTAACCACTGCGCCACCTCGGCTCCGTGTTCACTTTCACCCTCCACCACCATCACCCCCTTGCAGATTTAAATTAAAATCTTGGTTCATCTTAAACCCTATATATATATAAGGTTAGCTCTTAGATTTAATTTATGTTCCCTGAAATGGAATATCGTAGGGCTCATTGTTCTCCTGTGGCAGCTCATGAGCTTTTTTTATGCTTACACCAATGTTTCTCCTATGATAACAGGATAGTTATTTGCATGTCTTAGAGCATGGCTCCTCAACCCCCAGGCTGCGGACTAGTACTGGTCTATGGCCTTTTAAGAACCGGGCCATGGTGTGAGAGTGAGTGAAGCTTCATCTTCGCATGCATGGGAGATGCATGGGAGATAGGTTACATGCAAAACCATCCTCCTCCCCCCCACCTGCCGGTTCATGAATACAATTTTTCTTCTGAAACCAGTCCCTGTCTTAGAGAGCTTGGTATATTTTGAAGAAAAACATTAACCGATTTGGTTTGGGGTACTCGACTAATTGCCTAATTTTATCATCTGATTTTTTTTAAGAGGGGGAAGGAAAAATAATCATACCATGAAAGGAAAAGGGAGGCATTGCAAAGCAGTGATTTGGCTTCACTGCATTGACATGCTATGTTCTTATGAAAGAAGGATCTTCTTTCAGCGTGGTCAAAAAAAATAAATAAATACCCCTCACCTTCTGTAATATACATGAGAATGTGAGGAGAGTGAGGGTTTCTGCTTTACGAATGAACACATATGTGCTTCAGGTTACTTTAATTTCAAATTAGTTGGTCCATGCTGATAAATATTTTAGTGGTTGCTAAAAAACAAAAAAACAAACAAACAAACACCCTGCACGCCCATACCGTCATGAAACAGGGCCGAAATGTATTTTATATTCTGGTGCACTCACCTTTGCTTCATCAAGCCTAAATAATCAAATTACACAAGGCATCGCCCCACATGAGAAATTGTATTGTCATATCTTTGGTGGATACGGAGACCAATTATTTTTTCCCCCTTTCTTAATATATTATCTGAAAACCACTTGCAAAAGCAGCATCTTCGGTAGGGTGAAAGTCTACAAGATTGCTATGGCAACGGTGGGAGGGGGGAGAGAGAGAGAAAGAGGGAAAGCAAATGAAAAGCCCTGAATGTCTATAGCTTGACTAGGAACAGAGATGTAAAGGGGCCTCATTTACATTTTTTCTGCATAAATCAGCCAGCAATGCTTCCGGTATCATTTCTGGCTTGTTTAGATCATCATCTCCTTGGCTGTTTGTATTTAGGGATAAAGCTTAAATTGTTTTCTGCCTGATTTTCTGTAGAAATCGTATGTGGCAAAAGAAGAAAGTGATAAATAAGACAATTAGCCTCACTGAAAGCTGCAAAGGAAGACCAAACAGAACTTCTGTTTTCTGTACCAGGTTTCTTAGTGAGTTCATGCCAATATATGGTATAAATGGGAAAGGTCAGTTAAAGCTATATGCAGAACTATATGTTCTTCTTTGGCTCATAAATAAATAGATAAATAAAACTTAATTCAACAGCGCTACTTGAAATTATCAGTGTATCTTAATGGTTCCTTAAAGTGATGACTTGCTAGAATTTTCATTTTTATTACATTTAGAAAAGTGCAGCAATAACATGTCTTCTAAGAAAACCATTCCACCACCTTTCAAATGTATGGTATAGAACTGCCAGAATAACTCTTCTGCATATTGGCAGATTGGCAAAAGAAAAAAAAAATTACATGTTGTTTAGCATGCAATGACAATATTGTAACAAATGTAGGAAAATAAGACAGTTATGTTAAAAGGATATGCTATTTTTGGTAGATGAATTTCCATTTTAAGCCATCGTTAATTGCAAACCTTCCCAAGGTCAGTTTAAAATCCAAGTATTACTGCAGCTTACTTGCCATTACTGCAAGTTTATAGACTGTGGGGTTCATAATCACGCCAGCTGAACAGATGTGTGTGAATATTTCTGCAATATTATCACATTTTATTGCCCTTTACAAATGAACAGTTCTGTAACTGGATCAGATTACATATCCATCTAGGTTTTTTACACACCACGCAGATTCACATTGGGCCGAATTAAAGCAAATTATTTAAAAATAGTTCTCAGAATTCTACCCACCCCTGTTTAATTTATTTAAATATTTATATACCATCTGTTACTCCAAAGCATCTCCAGGAGGTATACATCATTAAAAACATCTTACTATATTAAGTACAATATAAACCATAAAATGCCATCCGTAAAACAACATCAGGGAGGAGGGATAAAGCAAAATACATCACGGAATTCAAATGCCAAGGTGAACAGAAGTATTTTCATTATAGACCTGAATGGGAGGTCATTTCCCAAAGTGAAACAACAGGGGGGGATTATACCCTCATTCAAGGTGATGTGGAGGGATTTCCACAAGATGAAGCCCAAGAATAGGGACTCTGATAAGTTCAGTCTTCAGCCAGCTCAATGTGAAAATGGAGATAGTCCTTGACTTACCATCACAATTGAACCCAAAATTTCTGATGCTAAATAAGACAGTTGTTAAGTGAGTTTTGCCCCATTTTCTGACCTTTCTTGACATGGTTGTTAAGTGAATCACTGCAGTTGTTAAGTTAGTAACATGATTGTTAAGTGAATCTGGCTTCCCCACTGACTTTGTTTGTTAGAAGGTTGCAAATGATGATCGCATGGCCCCGGAACTCAGCCACTGCCATAAATATGAGTCAGTTGCCAAGCATCTGAATTTTGATCATGTGTGATCATGGGGATGCCACAACACTTCTAATGTGAAAAACGGTCACTTTTTTCAGTGCCATTGTAATTATGAATGGTCACTAAATGAACTGTTTTAAGTGAAGGACTACCTGTACCTGTTCTGTGCTTTGGAATACTGATAAGAGGACATGGATCAAAAGGGCTGCTGTAAATTAGCCACCTATTGAGATAAAACAAGTGAGGTTATCTCCCACCAGATGCCAGAGTGCTCTTTATTTTTATTATCCCAGTTTATCTATGTTTGTTTTACAAACTATGTCCTAGCCTGCAGTCATTCTCCATTTCAATCTTCTAAGAATGCCCAAGCTTCAGAAGCATTTTGTAAACAAAGAGGATGCTGAAGGCTAGTGTCCTACTTAGCAGCCTGCTAGATCCCATTAAATAATCATTTTTAAAAAAAGAGTCAGATGGTGAAAGAGTTTGACAGGTACTAAATTGAAGGACACTTTTATGGATTTGTTCCTCTAGAGAGGAAGGAAGTTCTTAATTCTCAGACCTTGGATCTACCAATGTACAGGAGCTTTATCTTACCAAGATACAGATTTGCTTGTTTTCACCAAATCTCCCACTGTTCCAGAAATTGACCCAAGATTTGCTTCAGCTCTCTTGATTCAAATGTACTAAAAAAAACAAAGCTTTCTGATGACACCATGTTTTGAACACGATGACTGTTCCCAACATTATATTACCTTATAGTTAAATGTGAATAATTAAGTAAATGATACCGTACCATAATTTCACAAGGAATTATATGATTAATTTCAAATTTTAAACTATTAAAATAGTGCAGGGAAATCTTAGAAGGGCAACCATTGTGACCTTTGCTAATGATGCCAGTTGAGTGGGGAATTTCACAGGAACATTAAATAAATGATGGTTTTCTTTACTTTCTTGTACAATATCTGGGCCTCTAAATTTTCAAAAGAGAAAGAGAAAAAAATATATAAGCAGGACAGATGCAAAAGAGAACACAATCTCTTGGATATTTGATAGTTCAAAAAAAGGGGGATTAGATAAATTGTTACTTGTCTTTATTGAATGAGGAAAAACAGCATCTGCTAAACGCAATTCATTGCACAAATATGTGAAGTAAAGTACAAAATATTTGTCTAGTTTGAATCCTATTTTGCACTAATACACGCTAGTAAAGGCAACATTTAAACAATGATGGATTCCCCAATGCAACCATGACAAGCCATTTTAAGTTTCTGTACTAGATCAAAAATCAATGTTTTAATGATATGACAGAATACTTAATTTTATTCCATTTTTCTACAATGGTTACTTCACAATCTGACATTTCCACTGACACTTATCTAGATGTAGGAGAAATCATGTCAAAATGGAGGCTGTGACCAGGTGATTAAAGTCTGCCCTTCTATTACTCTAAAGTATTTAAATAATGTTTTAATCAAATGGTGTTATAGTTAAATTTTAGGCCAATGGCATTAGAATTAAACTTGCTGTAATTGTACTAGTGAACAGGAATATGGGAGAGGGAATCCTAGCTGTACTATTCTGGTTTCTGAATATTTAGTTACCAGGCTACATTTAATAGCCAGGTATCTTGCTGGACTGGATAACAAACTCTAACCTTGGTTCAAAATTAACTCTTCTTTCTCAAGAGACCCCAAACTATTGAGATTTATCCCTATTGTCACATCTGATTCTCTTCTGGACCACTAGTATCAGAAATAATAAATGTTACTTAAGTTTCACATAAGATTTTCCCCCCTTAATTTTGATTAGACAACCTTAGACAATCTCACCACTTTTAGCAGAACGGAAGGATGGTGATGGATCAAAGAGTGGGAATCCATCATTGTTTAAATGTTGCCTTTACTAGAGTGTATTATTGTAACCTAGGATGATTCAAAATAGGCAAGAATTTTTCACTTTACGTATTTGTGCAAGGAATGGAGTTCAGCAGATGCTGTTTTTCCTCACTCTGTAACGACAAATGCACAAAACTGCTTTACCTCTTTTAAATAATGTATAGACAAATTTCTAGGAATGTCAATACAAAGAATGGCTGCTGTCATTTTTTTTTTGATGGCTTAAAAAGATTGCTAATGTATAACTACATAACATTATGCTGGATATTGTTGTAAACTAAACATGGCAGCCACTAACTTGAGAAAGCAGGAAGAATTCTATCAACTTTGCTGCCCCGGCATTTGAAATACATTGCCTTTTCTGTCGACTGCAAAAGGAGCCATCAACAATGGATATTTTTATGGAGTTCTAATTTCCATCATGAGAGTTGGTCAAACAATGTGAAAATAGAGAGATGGTTGGTGAGTTAACATTTTAAAAGAAGGTATAATTGATTGCCTCCAAAATCTATTTTCATTAAGATAATGGTATGTTCTGACGCAAGATATAGAAGCCATCGTTTAGTAATTCTGTATGGGCAATTCGCTTATGCGATACCAATGATAGTCTGAAAGTCTCAGCCAGTATTTTTTGACTAGGTAATGATTGTGGTAGACTTTAGCCCTATATTGTAGTTATCAAGTTCACTGAAAGGACCTTGGTATGATTTCCAATACATGACTTGGCACAGCTTGACTAGGCTCTAGGCTTATATTCAGCTCAGGGCTTTATGACATAAAAGAAGCTTGGCTTTATTGCATACCAGAAAGAAGTTAGTAAAGCGGTTGATTATTTTCTGTCAGATACAAAGATGCAATTCCCTCTTTTACACCCACCATTGTTTAATGCTGATGCTTCTGCCTCCAACTCTTCTAATGATTTAACATACTTTTTATCCCGCACTTGTCACCCGGTTGACTGTCAGTTTTTGATGTAATATCCGCGCCCCAAGAAATTCTGGCTCTCAGAATCTTTTAGAGCAAAAGTGGAAAATAGCAAGCTCAGTAAGAAACTTTAGAGAACCAATTGTCCCAAACTTGGGGATTAGATCTGGCAATTTTAAGGAGAGAAGATTTATTATGTGGTGCAGAGTAGTTAGAAGATTACTACTTTCTGTAAAAATGCTTGCCTGCAGATTTTTCTTGGGAATACAGTTTCAGTGAACACATGATCACTGATTAGGTCAACTCAAATTTATGAAATATTTGTTATATAAGCTTTTCTTCAGATAAAATGCAACCATCCCAAACACACGCACACGCACACGCACACACACACAAAGATAGAGTGTGTATATGTATTTTGGTTACCATGTGGCTATTATGAAAACCCTACTTTTGCTAAGTACAGTTTAAAAATATGTTGGGTATAATCTGTAAATATACAAACCAGTGGTGAAATCTAAAAATTTTCCCTACCAGTTCTGTGGGTGTGGCTTGGTGGGCGTGGCTTTGTGGTCATGTGACTGGGTGGGTGTGGCCAACTCAATGTCACTCACATCAAGGGGTGCCTCACCTGGCCCCTCCCCTCCCAGCCATTCCTTGTCACACCCAGCCTCAATGTATCTATAGTTCTGTAAAAATGTTGTTCACCTTTTTCAACTTTATTATCTACATACTATAGATGTACTTTCATGGACCACTGAAAGGAGGAAATGGCTCACATGCTTTGCCCAAGAGTGTGATAGGCAACAGGCTTTCAAGGGGCTGCCACAAAGAAGGGGGGGCAGTGTATTTTCCAAAGACAAAGGCAAAACAAGA
>QLTV01003764.1:2097754-2134687 GCA_003457575.1 Thermophis baileyi | reverse complement strand
AGGTATAATATTAGAAATATATATACTATATATTAAGGAATATAGAGATATGATGTGTAATTTACACTAAGGTGAATGACTATACAATAAAATGTAGATATTAGACATTGGTATGTAAAAAAATAGGCCATGAATGGAAAATTTAAATCAGGATAGATACCGATAATGGAAAGCTGTAAAAGTGTTATTGTGATTTAAATGTAAAAAACTCAATAAAAATTATTTTAAAAAAAGAAGAAGAAATAAAGTGTAGGGCAATCATAATGATGCCAATTGAGACATGTCAAGCAATAGTAGACTACGACACTAAATTCTAATAAATGTAACCCATTAAAGGAAAAAAAAAAGGAAAAAAGAAAATGTCCTGATGATTAGATTCTTCCAGATTCCTTTGTAATTGATGGCTTGGCAGCTTCTCAGGAGACGTGAGGCAATAGTTATGAAATATAGGTAATCCAATCTAACACACACATACAGTATTTCTTTTGCCAAAATGCTTATATTAAACAAAATTGCATGCCAATCTATCTACTGTTAAAACTTTTGTGTCACTTTATTTTATGGGGCATTATAAGGCAACAATATTTGAACCAAAGGTATTTTAGGTTAATTTACAAAATGCATCCAGAATCTGGGACTCATTCTTCTGTACAATTGAAATTTTTGGCAAAGTTGTGGCTGCTTCAGCACCATTGTGCTGCACTTCTCAGAAACCCATAGGTGGTACAGCACAAGGGAAGTTGGGAGGGGCATATCCCCACACTCTATCCTGCCTCTCTTTGGTTCCCTGTACCCAATTGGCTAGCAGCAAGGCCTGATGGCTTAGTGGTAATTGGTTGCTTTGGAACTGAGGCTGAAATCTGAAATCTCTTAATGGCAGTGGGTGGTGACGAACGGACAAGGGAGCAGCTTGGATGTCTGCTGGTAAGATAAGGGTGGTTGGGGTCACAAATAGTTGATGGTGAACACTCTTCTTCCCTGGTGGGCAGGGGCCCTTGGGAACATGCCAGGATGGAGAACTGGGTTGCAGGTTTCCTCGCAGTCTATGGCTCCTTTTGTTCCCTATACCCAGCAAAGTGACAGACAGCTAAGAAGGAGGAGAAGTGATTTCCAATGTTCCCTCTGCCAGCTTCCCAAAAGTAATGTCAATGGGGAAAGCAGGCAGGAAGTCACTCCTGCTCCTATTGTTTTTTTTGCCCATATGTGGTCATTTTGCTTCTCTGTTTAGGTAAGGAAATATCTCTGAAATGATGACCCAATGGGTCACAGGTTGTCTAGTATATATTTAAAATATTATGATCCTTTGCATACACTTATACTGTAGATAAATTTCAAATTGATGCAAATATGAATAGAATAGAATAACAGAGTTGGAAGGGACCTTGGAGGTCTTCTAGTCCAACCCCCTGCTTAGGCAGGAAACCCTACACCACTTCAGACAAATGGTTGTCTAATCTCTTCTTAAAAACTTCCAGTGTTGGAGCATTTACAATTTCTGGAGGTAAGCTATTCCACTGATTAATTGTTCTAACTGTCAGGAAATTTCTCCTTAGTTCTAAGTTGCTTCTCTCCTTCATTAGTTTCCACCCATTGCTTCTTGTTCTACCCTCAGGTGCTTTGGAGAATAGTTTGACTCCCTCTTCTTTGTGGTAACCCCTGAGATATCGGAACACTACTATCATGTCACCCCTAGTCCTTCTTTTCATAAGACTAGACATATCCAGTTCCAGCAACTGTTCTTTATATGTTTTTATCCTCGAGTCCCCTAATCATCTTTGTTGCTCTTCTCTGTACTCTTTCTAGACTACAGTCTCAATATCTTTTTTACATTATGGTGACCAAAATTGAATGCAGTATTCCAAGTGTGGCCTTACCAAGGCGTTATAAAGTGGTATTAACATTTTGTGTGATCTTGATTCTATCCCTCTGTTTATGCAGCTTAGAACTGTGTTGGCTTTTTTGGCAGCTGCTGCACACTGCTGGCTCATATTTAAATGGTTGTCCATTAGGACTCCAAGATCCCTCTCACAGTTACTACTATTGAGCAAGGTACCACATATACTGTACCTGTGCATTTTGTTTTTCTTGCCTAAATGTAGAACCTTACTTTTTTCACCATTGAATTTCATTTTGTTAGATAGCGCCCAATGTTCAAGTCTGTCAAGATCCTTCTATGTATATGGATACATTAATGTTTAGATTTAAGAATGGAAAAAGTGAGACAAACTAAAATGGACAGATTTGTCTACTCCAGTTAAGGAAAAACTGATTTAATCTACCAGATAAGAAATGATCACTCTCCAACTCCAGTAGGTAGAACATTGGATTAGTCCTGGGAATACATGGATGGATATAATCAGGTTATAATAATTCTACAAATACATGGGAACTTTCTGAACCTCAATGAAGAATATCTATCCCATTCCCCACCCCAATTTTAGAACCTCTCTGGGATAAAAATCTTGACTTGAGGACTAATTCATATCATGATATTTTTCAATAATGAATCCTAAATGGATTACCTAGGGAACAGCTGGACAATGATTTGAAACTTTTATATTTAATATTCAGAATCCTACTTCTATTAATGCCTAAATTCTTTCCAGTGGGTTATCCGTTAGGAAAGCAAATTATTCAACCATATCACTGGGATATAATTTTCCATTAAGCTCATTACGAGCACAATTAAAAAGGTATTATGTGAACTTCTGATCTTATGGCAGGTGGTGGGTTCTATTTTTAGCATAGCTCCATTGAACTTCCTGCATTAAAGGCTGCAGGACACCTTTGAAGAGGTTATAATAATTTTGATCCTTATTCAGACAGTTTCTAAACCATTTGAATTATTGTAAGATGAAGTTTGATTGCTTCAAATTGCAAAATGGCTGTATATTCAAATAAAACTTGTTTTTATTTCACAGTCTGGTCCAGATGCATCGCAACACTATTAATTACACATTTTAAAATATATCTATAAGGTAGATATTTGCATTCTTTTATGTGTAATGAAGAATTATGGTATCCCATATTACGGTAGTAAATCTTAAAACAAGATTAATCTAATAGGAAAAACAATTTATGGACAATGCTGAGAATGTTTTAAAAGGGCTATTTGTTACATTGGAAATATGAAATGTGTGAGGGACTCGTATGATACAGGTTTGCCTTATTGTTGCCCTGTTTTGGTATCCATTGACCAAGGCTTAATTGCATCACTTAGCTATTGTTGAAATGATACAACGCCTGCTATTGTTATTATGGCATTATAAAGATTTATTTATTTAATTAATTTGGTAAATACTATAATCAACAATATTTCCCACTGATAGACTAAAAAGATGCCTTGTTAATCTGAATATTAATATTTCTTGGCCTTCCAAATAGTAATTTACTTTGACATAAATATTCTAAAGTATTGATTTTTAGAGCTTCATAATTAGATTGCTGTATGTGAATATGAATTTAGGTGTAATGCCTACAGGTTGGAGAGGGATAATTTTTCATTCCTAGACAGAATTGTGTTGAGAGTTCCATTTTAAAAAAATTATACAGGCAGGCACTATGGCCCATTATTTAAACATCTATCAAAAGTTAAGGCTAATGAATTTGTGTTAGATCTATAGAAACTTATATAGTAGAAACAGATTGCATGTGAATCAAACACTTCAAAAAAAGGAATCACTAAGGCAGGCTAATACTTAGTTTTCTTTCAATGCACAAAGCTTTATATCATTAAGCAGATTCTTTTAAAATCACTCTTATTGAATATTTATCCATGAGAAATCATTTCATGTCTGAATTTTCCTTTAAAGTAGGCATTCATTTCCTATGCTGGTTATTTCTTAAGTAATGAAAGCTGTTTGGATGAAATCTCCAACGTTAGATTAAAGATTAAAAAGCATAAACCTTGGGAAGAAGATAAGGCTAATTACTATATGCATTTTCATATCAAGTATGCTATCACAATTCAGTGAGCATGTATATAGTAAATGCACTGAAATCAATCATACTAATACTAACAGAATTGCAATTATTGTTGGTAATTTCTCCAGAGTACATTATCTTTGTATGGACAAAGTGGTTTATAATTTATCCTTACATTAACATTTCAGATAATTAGACTGGATATTCACAGTATGCCTCACTCTGTGCACTTTCACTACAACTATCATTGTTGCAATCATATATCACGGTAAACCATAAATTATGATTTAGGGGCCATCATGGCTAGGTTCACACTCAACCAAAATAAAATAAATAATTTATAGCTTAGCGTGATGCAAGTGAAACAGGTCAGCAAATGTTTTCTGGCATTTATGCAAATGTATAATAAAAATACATATTTTCAACAGAAAAAGTTTAAGAAATGTTTATTTGTTATTATTACAGTTGGCTATCATGCCTTCAATCAGAAGATCTAATTAAATCTCATCAATGATCTTTTGAATATATTTTGATAAAAGCATAAATATATAAAACTATTCCACATCTTTATGCTAAAACAAAAGGACTTCTCTTTTTAAATTTTAAGTATGTATATCTGAGAGCATCAAATCCATCAATCTGATGTTTCAAGTCAACAGAAAAAACAATTATCAACCAATTTAAAGCAGTATTTTATTTCAGCACATACATAAAAAGAAAGGGGGAGGAGTTTGCCTTTGATAGGAAAAATATTTTGTCAAAGCCAGCATTATAAATACATTAGTTGCTTCTCATTCTGCTTTTAATAATATGGTTGAAAATGGAATGATTTTATGCAATAAATTGCATTTCCTGAATAATCTTATTGGGAGGGCAGAATAGAACAGGAGGGAGGGTGGAAGAGGGCATTCAAAGAGAAAAACAGGGATCACCTTCTCTTCCCAGAAAAGAAAGAAGCTATTGTCTTTGCAGATAGCAATCTCAGGCACTTCAAAATTCAATGCTTCTATGAAGGCTTTCCCCAATTTACATAAATAGATACCCCAAAATTTGATTCTTTGTTGGTCTTTTTATTGAAGATACACTGAGAAGAATTAATTGATACCCAGGCTATTGTTCAACCATGTTCCAAGGACCTGGGGTAGTTATGGTTCATTGCACAGTCAGCCACATGTTTAGACTGGATTTGGTACTTTTATTCATCTATCAAGTCCTTCCCAAGGACCTGGGATAGACAGATGTTGTCTGATGTTAAAGGTACCATCACAGGATGTAAGCAGTTTTTGTTTTCAGTCTTTGTATATTTGTGATGAATAAACAGAGTTATTATGTTTATAATATCTATTATTTCAGGTGGAAAGCTGTGGACGAGGCAGAATATTGGCTAATAAACATAACAGAATGATTTATGTTTGAAAATACCATCAAGGATTTCTTCATCAAACAAATATTTATCAGAACAATAAAAATAAATCTTAGAGCTGACATATCTGTGACTCATGTTTGCTGATTCAAATTTGCTGCATTTTTGCACATCCATTTCATAGAAAACCACTGGCAACATTTTAAACAGTTCCTTCAGAAGCAGCCAAAATAACAGTTTCTCTGAACATTTCTTTCACACTTTCCCATCCTTGCTGACTGATGTGGTAGAAAAAAAATTCCAATGTGGGAATGCAAATGCCTAATTTAAAATAAATGAAGAACATATGACAAAGGAGGAACTATGCCAAAAAAGAAAAGAAACTATAATAGCATTGTTTCAAAAATATTTTGGTCAGAAATGTATACTAATATGTGGGTCTACTTCTGGATAAAAAAAATAAGACATACAAAGCTTGCCATGTAAATATTACTTTTGCAAGCATATCTTCAAGATATGGTTAAAAAATCAAGATAGTGGCTGCAACAGAGCTCTTGAACTCTGATTACAGCTGCTGTCTTGAATTTTTTTAAACCACATCCTGTGGATACCCCTGTTTCTTTTTTAAACCACTCCAGCCTGTGATGAGATGTAGTAGGCTGAATTCCCAAGAGGAAGGGGGTGCATTCCAGAGGAATAAGAGACAACTCAGTCCAGATATTTTGTGTGAGAGAAAGATGGTGAAGTTAGCCCCTCCCTAATACTTCTCAGAGTATATGGTAGATGCAGATTGTAGAATGCTTAGTCTGGCAAGATTAATTCTATAGGAGTGAAAATGATAAAGAACTCAGCTTGGAAGAATCACCATACATCATTCTTGGATGTGGGGCCTGACATAGCTAGCACTTGAAGCCCTGCTTGTGATTCTCCATTTTGTCTATTTCTTAGAGTTCCTTCCCGCCTTTTTTGTGGAAGCTATACATAAAAATGGTTGATTTAAACAGGGAGAACCTTATTTGCCTATCAGCTTTTCACTTTTCGTGTTTACTCTTGTAGTTAACCTGGATTTCAGTTTAGGAATGTTGGTTAGGAATGGGAATCCCTCCTGGAAATAACTTGTGTTTTCAAGTGGAAAGCATGTACTTACTTTTCCTGTTTCCTCTGGGATTCATTATTCAGAAAAGCAGAAAAATGAGCCACGCACAGTTGGATTCTCAATTGCCTACCCTGCTATGCAGCACAATCAGTACCGATAAAAGAGAATATTTGTAGCTCAGGGTCGAACTGTGGGATCCTTGGTGCTCTTTGAGCTTGGATGTTTTCTTGCAAATGTTTCATTACCAAATTAGTAGAATTTCCTACTAGAACTGATGATGTTATCTAGCTTGGTAATGAACTGCCAGCATAGAAAACATCCAAGCTCAGAAAGCACCAAGGACCCCCCCCCCGCCCCCAGCACAGGCAGTCTTGTAATCTAAGGTTTTAGTGAGGTGGTAGTAGAGGAGGTAAAATGCCAAAACTCCTAAAATTTGAGACCTCTTTCAGCCCTTTCCAGAAGATTAAACAGAAGCTGAGTGTGAGGTTTAGTCCTTCATGGCACTCTATGGATTATTAAAAGTAACCAGATGGGCAAAAACTGGCTAGAATGAAAGGGTAGCTTCTATAGCAGCAACAGACATGTCAGTGAAAATATATTATAAAAAAGGAGTTTTAATGCCTGGCCATATGTAGGGGATCTGGAAGGTGGGGTAGGGGGAGTAGTAAGTAAAAAACTAGTAAGTTTTTTATATTGTTGTGAGCCACCCAGAGTCCCTTGGGAGTTGGGCGGCATACAAATTTAATAAATAATAATAATAATAATAGTGATCTAAGAGTGTCAAAAAAATCAAGAAGGTGGCTATGACGGTGCAGTTGAAATCCACCCATTTTACAGTACGCATATTGCATGTGTGAACTGACCCTGTGTCCTAGTTGGTCTATTTTGAAGAACAAAGCACATATTCACCCAATAAATTCTGGCCTTATATTATAGGAATTACCGCTGAAGTGATTTACACCCTTGACTGAATGACAAGCTTCCCAGTACCAGATTTACTGTTTTTCAGTTCTCAGTTTAGTGCCATAAAAAGCTGTAATACGTGGTTTAACTCTTCAATAAAAGTCAGGTGCCTATTATTCACTCCTGTTGATCTCTGCTTGGGAGAAAGGAATCAGTGAATCTGACACAATATTAACAACTGGTTTTATTGATCCCTTGCTGTGTGGTGAAATAATACTCGGAATGCTCAGTGACTTATGCTAGATGTTGTACCTGATTGGCATGTTTATATCAAGAAGTTGGTATTCTGAAGTTGTTTATTTATTTATAGCTTTGGCTGAATGAAAAAGGGATTGAAGAAAGTGACCTACTGCCATACAGAACATGTTAGCCATTGTGGGCATTCTTAGGGCTGGATCAGTGTAGAAAATGACATTTAAACAGAATCTTACTTTGAAGGTAGTAGATAGCCAAGAGCAATGGCTTTACTCTTTAGTGAAAGAGTGCTGACCTTTAAAAAAAATGTATTATACATCTGTTTATTTGGTAGTACAGTAGTTTTCAAGGCTGGTCTTTACTTCACCGTAAAATGATGCAGAGGCTGAAAGCTTAGGAGAACATTAGGTTAGTACCGTATACAGTATATGTATATATGTTACAATTAGATATTAATGGATAAAGCTGTGAAGAAGCTACCTTATGTTCTGAGTAAGATTCTCCTGCTGCTTTTTTTAAAAAAACTCCTCAATACAGAATGGGAACAGTTAGGAAGTTCCATGTAACTTTTTACTTCTGATAGAAAATTAATTGGGTCTTCTTTCTAACAAAATTGTTGGCTTGATACAAGGAATTAAGGCAAAAGGATTACAACCTAGATATGACAAAAAAAGGATATTTTTTTAGGAAGGGTACTAATTGTGGGGAAGATAAGATGGGATTTCGATGCAGATTGTTTTGCATATGTAAAGGGCTTCTAAAGGGATGATCCCAGATCTAGAGGTGATCTAGATCTGAGGTGATCCCAGATCTAGAAGCCCAGGTAATTTTTTTTATTAGCTTGGGGGTGGTATGGCAGATGCAGTGTTTCCTTAATAACGTCTATGGTTATATAGGCACTGTTAAGTTTACTTTTAGAAAATTATATATATATGAACCTGTGCTGGAAATTTAGTGCACTGTGCAGTTACTTCCATTGTCTCCATTGTCTCCTAATCCATTCTCGGCATCTTCCACATACATAGGGCTTTGCAGATCTAAGATTGGCACCACACTTGTGTCCCCATAATTTTGTTGGCTTTGGAGAAACCTTATATGACTTGAGCCAACTAGCATTTGGTTTAGCTGCTTTTCAAGAGGAAATGCTGCAAAGAAATTATTGAAGTTTCCACTGGAACTAGAGCTCCTCTGGAACTATGGGGGGGGGATATATTTTCCATTGGTCATTTTCATCTCCTTGGATTCCCACCTTCCTTGCTGAAGTCAAGATGCTGTGCTATCCCAAAGGTACTTTTTCAAGAGGCAACTTCAGCTGAAGAAGCTTCTTGGATGAGAAGCGAAACATTTTCAAAGAAAAACCAGAAAGTCCAGTTGCCTCTTGAAAAAGTACCTTTGGGACAACCATGACCGGGATGACTGAGAATCTCCATAGACATGATGCTGTACTATCATTTCCTTATCTTCTCTTATAGATCTGAGAGGATGCCTTTCCATTCCCCCACCCAGCGGCTTTGATGCAAAAATGGGGAGAAAGAGACAAGGTGAGATGAGATGACACCTACAATACAAAATTGTAAATCTAGAGTAATTTTCTTTCCAGCATTAACCATGATCTTCTATGCTATTCCCCATGCACAATGAATTCATAATTCAACATTTTAAACATCTGTTGCCCTAATTTGGTAGTATAAGATGTTCTAGTTCATTATTCCATTGTATTTAAATACAATAAAAACGATCTGTTTCTTTTGTATTACAAATAATGCTAATATTACTAATAATTTTTAAATGACTGAAGGAAATAGCACAAACTCAAGTACAAAAAATAATATCTGTCTCTCCTCCTCTTGTCCTCCTCCTCCTCCTTTTTTTTTATAAAGCAGGATCCACAGCCTTTGAGTACTTGTATGATCCCTTTCACCCCTAGATGATTTATCCTGCTTTCTCAAGTGCGCACTCTGGGTGGAAGTAAAATATGTGGAATGTCCCATTACCAGCTGTTTATTCTCAGTGCTGATCATATACAGCTGCTTTGATTATCATTTCTACTTGGGACCCCTGCCTAGGCCAGGTGTTGGAATATGCAGAAGTGGAAGCGATAGATCAAAGAGCACAGGCAATTATGAAAGTGCATTCCCAGAAGGGAGCATACATTTATTTTGCTCCCTGAGTGAGCCCTTATATTTGGCAGGCTTCTTAAAAGAGGCAGAGCCATGCTAGCACATCATGTTCCTAACCTTTTGAGCTGTGAATCATGCTCTTGCGTGATGATCAAAGGGCCACTTATCAGTGGACACTGCCATGTCTTTGTCCCTGAAATATTTCATGTCTTGGACAATGATCAGAGATGATTCATGTAATCCTTTTAAACCATAGAAAGCCACCTCTAGGTAACTTTTCCCATCATGGCATTTTAAGGAACAGCCTTAGATATGCTAACTCAATAATTAATTTCTTTGGCTTCTATGAGATTTTATCCCATGTAAGTGGAGAGAAGGTAGAAGGATTTCACATTTCCCAACGACAGAAAATGTCAGCGTGCCAAGATATGCTGACACACAGAGAGAGAGAGAGGAATGAATGAATATAAATGACTTCAGGAAATCTAGAGAATTATCCAATCTTACGCCAACTCATTAGTCAGCCTGACATTTTTTTAAATTATTATTACATTTTGTATTATTGTAACCGGTTAACTTCATAACATGTATGCAAAATGTTTCTCAAAGTGTGCAACATAGCCAGAGTTAAAAACTACTACATAAATAAATCAAGTCATACAAAAAAAATTGAGGGAAATATTCTGAAGAACAGTTAATAATCAAATAAATATGGAAGGAGAGTAAGGCTCATTTTTTTTCTTTTTGCAAGAGGCAAGAGATTTTGTTTGAAAATATATCCAAGATTCCACGGCCACTTTTTATCTGTCATTCTGATGTGATGTGTGTTCTGCTTTCTGGAATGTATTACAGAAATGAATGCATATATATTGCATTTCTTCACCATATGGAAATGGTTTAATGCTTAGCAACATTCCAGGGCAATAACTATCAGTAGACAAAGCATTTCAGCTTTAAAAAAAAAGAAATCAAATGCAGTGTATAATAATCCATCCATACATACGCATATAGAACACATGGCATTGCTTTCTATGACTTTTCAGCACATTTAAACAAATCTGCAAAATGAGTAACAGTTTTGGTTACTCATGGTAACCAAATGGTTCCAATTAGGGACATGATTTGGTCAAAATTAAGAATTTATAAATCTTAATTTCAGTAAAAGATGCTCAAATGATCATCTGTGTCAATAGTGACTGGTAGCCTTTGGGGCTTATAAGAAATACGTTATTTGTTAGTGAAGCAGAGTTAACAGTATGCATTATCCCCCTTCCAAAAATAATTTGAACCCAGTTTCAAAGAAATAGCAGCAGAAATGTATTTCACGAAGTAAAACTGAAGCAGAACAACAAATTTCACCAAAACCTTTCTCTTGTCCCTGTCAAATACAGAAGCATACCTTCCTCTGTCTCTCTTCTCTAATGAACTATCCTTTCTACGTATATCTATGTGATATCCACTGAACTAATTGTTTATGTTTGTTTTGCAGAATTACATATAGAACCGTGGTAGCACAGTGGTTAGAATGAAATATTGCAAGCTAACTCTGCCCACAGCCAGGAGTTTGATTCTGAGCGGCTCAAGATTGACTCAACCTTCCAGCTTTCCAAAGTCGGTAAAATGAGGACCCAGATTGTTGGAGGCAATATGCTGACTCTGTAAACTGCTTAGAGAGTGCTATAAAGCACTATGAAGTGGTATATAAATCTAAGTGTTATTGCTATATAGATTCTTTATTTTACTTTTGGTCCTTTCAAGTCAGTTGTAATTCCTGGCAACTCTTTTTATTTATTTATTTATTTATAAATATTTTGAAAACAGTGCATTGTCAGAGTATCATTTACAAATAAACCAAAAAGAAGTTAATAGTAAATATTAACACACAAACTAATAGCAATAGTAATAATACGATAGCAATGATAAAATAGTATAACCAAAAAGCTTAGACTAAATTTCTTCTTACATTAGCTTATTTATATTTTTATTAGTTACTATAGTTATAGTTATATACATCTTTATTTTCAATATTAACACTATTATTATTTTTAATAATATTCATAATCTTACTTTCTCAAATTTCTACCTCTTGTCTCTATCCAGTCTTAAACTTGTAATTCTTGGCAACTCTTGATCAAGCCCCTGAAGTTTTCTTAGCAAAATTTCAGAAGTGGTTTGCCATTGCCTCTTTCCTAGGGCAGAAAGGGAGTAACTGGCCCAAGGTCACCTAGCTGGCTTTGTGCCTAAGGGAGAACTATGCTGTAACTCACCATCCTGGTTTCTAGTCTGATGCCTTAACCACTACACCAAACTGGTTCTCCCCATCCCATCCCATCCCATCCCATCCCATCCCATCCCATCCCGCCATCCTGCCACCCAGCCATCCAGCCATCCAGCCATCCATTTATCATTTCTTCTAATCTCTACCAATTTAGGAGTGGGCGACTGTTATAGAGGTTACCAGAAAAGAAGAAAAGACATTAGAAACAAAGCAATCTGAAAGAATATGTGGGTGAGGAATAGAAATTAGAAAGAAAAAATAGATAAAGTAAAATGAATAAGAATAGGAGTGATAGAAGTAGAATGTTGAGTAGATGGATAGAGAGTATAGACTGTAATTGATTTCTCTGCCCACCCAAAAAGCAATATTTTCATTTGCTTTATTTATTGATTGAATTTATATAGTTGCCCACCTTGCTTACATGTGACTCGGGGCAGCATACCTACTTTTAAATAATTGTAGAATTGAAAAGACAGACAGAAATACTTTTGTTTGATGGCAGTTTTTCCTATGCTAATATCATTATCATTAAACCAGAAATTTGAATGATTGGTTTTCCAGAGGCAATTTTAATAAATTGACAGAACATGGAATAACATCATTAACTAAGTACAGGGGCATCTGCAGATACAAATGATTTTACTGTTGGGGCCACCTATTTTTGGTACCCTGTCCCCTCCTCCTTCTCCTCCTCCTCCAACCACACTCCCTTCTAGCACTGAATATGTTACCTAGTTGGGTAAGGAAACATCTGCAAGAAAACAACCCAGCTCAGAGAGCACCAAGAACCCCACAGTTCTTCTCCTTCTTCTTCTCCTCCTCCTCCTCCTCCTCCTCCTCCTCCTCCTCCTCCTCCTCCTCCTCCTCCTCCTCCTCCTCCTCCTCCTCCTCCTCCTCCTCCTCCCCCCCCTCCTCCTCCTCTTCTACTGGTCCTTAAAATGTGGAATGAGATATGTCTCAATATAGTAAGCTTTTTTATTGTATCGAGCAAATTTTAAAAAACAAACAAACTTAGCAGTCCCAACACTACACAATATTACAATATAAATTTAACATTTAGTCACAAAGCTCTTTTCCAACTAGGGCTGGTTTCCTGAGGGATAAATAAAGGCTGAATGTGTTGGCAAGTTACTATACATGCTGCATGATGTCCTTCATCAGTACTCTTTCTGCTATAGCCTATGGAAGTCCTCTTTTGTGTACATTTATAAACTAACAGTTCAATTTTGCCTGGTTATTTTTAGTTGAAAGACATGTTTCATTTTTAGAATTGTAAGGACTAATAATTGTTAGTTACCAATACATTTCCAGGGTATAATTTGTTCTTAAATTTCATGCTGTTATTCACACTAGTTAAATTGCTGAAGGGATTTCTGTTTAAATGGAAAATAATATTTTCCTCCCCCCACAAAAGAAAAAAAGCCACTGTGATTTCCATTTTTTGCTGGATGTTGGTGTTTCAGCCCCAGTGATTTCCTTAGCCATTGCCTGTGATTGAATACATGTAGAAAAAGGCTGCTGCAGTCTGAGTTTTTTTTTTTTTTGGCAAAACTTTTACATTTTACTCTTTTATCTGTTTGACAGCAGAGAATTCCAAATGTCAATCGTAGGTCCTTTGAAAAAATATGAAGAATTTCCATTTTGATTCTGACTTTGCAAATGAAGGGTAGAGTGCTTTTAATATTAACATTTACATGTCATCGTGCATGCAGACGATGTGTCCATTTTCCCATAACTCTGGTATCCCTTTGTAGATGTCTAGCTGCTTTATCATCCTACTGTTTCTAGGGAATTCCTTGGAATTTCTTGTTCAAAAACCCAGTTCTAGTTTTCTCCAGAATGTGTTTTAAGACCCCTATTAAGCCCAATTGATCAGGTTAACAGCTTCAAGTACTTAGGTGTCCTTTTCCAAACCTCAATAACCAACTGAGTAAGATTAGAGCTCAAAATGCAATCTTTAATGATGCTAATAATCAAGGCAATTATTATGTTCTAGCAGCAATAAAACTGTAAAAAGCAAAGGGTCTAGACTTTTTGCTATGCGGTGCAAAATTCTGTATATACAGACAGTTCTAATTTGGAGGCTTTCCAATTTAAGTTTCAGAAAGCCACATGCTGCAGTCTATCAAATGTCTTTGTTTATCTAGAGCAGCGGTTCTCAACCTGTGGGTCGCCTAACCCTAACCCTAACCCTTTCACAGGGGTCGCCTAAGCGTGTGCTAGCCTGCCATCTTGGTGCCATGCCCCCTTTGTCACCTCATCGTGTGCAGGGAGGGGCGGGGCAGGGGTCGCGGTGGCGGGGCGGGGGTCGCGGCATTAGGAAGGTTGAGAACCACTGATCTAGAGCTTGGCTGCATTTCCCTTGGAGCACACCTGAGACTTTGCCATCTCAGATTTTGGCTGAAACAAATATTTGGGGTGACTCTCTGCTTCACCTCAGTCCACCAAGCCAAAAGCTATGGTTTACAGAAGGTGGTTGATATCTTCTATCCACTATATTTTTTTCAGATTTTAAACATTGGGCCTAAATTTTATTGATCTTGAATAATAAATAAATAAATAATTCTACATTATTTATTGCTACTAAGATCGCTATCAATCTGGGTGATACCATGAAAAATGGAATTCTTTCACTGATTTCTTTATCTCTCCTTCACCAACATCTAGGATGTTGCATCACAACACTCTACAACAGTGTATTTCCCCATGCTTGACCATTGAGAAAATTGTCTGGATGAGAGACAGAAAGATGCACAGTGTCATAAATGTGTGATCTTCCTGCTAGAGATCAGTAGACCTCTCTGGTTTTCTATTTAAAGTTCATTATGGAATTTGCCCTTGCCTAGTGTCTTCCAGCTGCTGGAATTCTGTTTTCCTGGAATTGTTTCTTAGATCAGAATAATTCAGGGAGCAAAATGTTTTGGGAGGAATTTTGTAGAAGGATCTTCCTTCAGCATCCAATGTTTAAAAGGGTTCAAAGGGGAAAAAATGAATGGAAGAGTTGTGTTTCTTATGTTGATTTCAGATTTTCTAGCATGTTTGGAGACAATCAAGGTTAAGCTTAACCAAACCTAACTCAAATCTTATAAACTCTGTTTCTATTTTTCATCTGCTTTTTCTGCTGTTTAATACATATATTTGCACATAGTATTTCATACATACTTACATATAATATACAATAATGCACACACACACACACACACACACACAATCATACATACATACAGTACATACATACATATACAGTATGTGTGTATGCATGGGTACACATGTGTGTGTGTAAATTTCTTGGAGAATTTATGCTTGTTGGCATGAATGCATAAAAAGATTTACAGAAAACATTGTAAAATGGAGCTAACAGCCAACATCACTGCAGGGCTCTGGACACAGATGAGCCTTCATGCACTGCTTTGTTGATTATTCATATGCTTAGTAAGAGACACACTGCCAGCAATTGGGACACAAATATTATAATCCTCAGGGCTAACAAGCATGCAAAGGCTGCTTTCTTGGAGACAATGTGAAACTGAGTCAAAGAAATGAGATCCAACCACGATAAGATGTCGCACTGCCTAATGATGCTTGCTTTGATTGTTATTATCTCTTCTATCCCTTTTTTGTTCATATACCCTATATACCCACTTAGTTCTATATTTCATGTATATTATGTTGATGCTATGGTTATTGTTGTTGTTATTATTAGCTGAATAGAAAGTGTCATATGTGGAATGCTTCTTAGTTTTCCTGAATCTCATATGAAGTGTCCTTATCTTATTTTTCAAACACCATCAATGATTTGATTAATATTTTCAAAGATGTAGTGAGAGAAGGTGGTGGAGGGACAAACTAATAATTCTCAAAGAATTAGGAGGCTATAATTCAAAAAGAAATTACAGCTTCAAAATGTTGAACAGGAGGATGGACAGCTTCAGTCTTTTTCTTGGTTCTTGACTGAAGCCATGATATCCAACTGGAGGGTAGAAATGGTACACTCAGACTAACTAATTGCTAAAGATAGAGACTGGTGCAGCCCTTAAAGGATACTTGTCAAGACATCTATTATCCACATGTTGCTGTGATCATAGTCCTATGAGTTCCAACATTTTACTGTGTAATCACTCTGTTCTGTCTCTAACACACACAGCAATTTTCCTAGACCAACCAATTTTCGTAGGTCTGCAACAGAATATCTTTCTTTTTGTACATCAGCAAGTACCATTTGTTATAGTATTTGAAAATTAAGAGATTAGATTTTGAAGGCAGGAGAAATGTAAAATACAGTACTTAAGGTATTAGATAGAGAAGAAAAGCAGAAGGATTGTGAAATACATATTTGGTACTATTTTTTGAGTCAGCCTGTGGCTGAAAAGTGAACCACACTGTGTTAAATCAAATGCTCTTTCTGTAGATAATTTTGACCTTCTCCTTGTGGTAGATTACAGGGCTTTACAAAATTATGCAAATGAAAAAAGGTTTTAAAGTACAACAGTCAGACAAGCAGTTCAGTTTCTCTTCAGTATTTTCAACACTAAATGAGAAAATATCTACAGACCCCTCACATCCTGGACACAAACTGTTTCAACTCCTCCCCTCAGGACACCACTAAGGGCATTGCATACCAAAACAACTAAACACAGGGACAGTTTTTCCCCTCATGCCATCACTCTGCTGAACACCTAATCCTCACAGTATTATTTTATATCTGAGTATATTTACTCATGTTGTATGGCTCTAGTATTATTATCCTTCTCATCTGCTCTACTACCGCCTCTACTACGCCTCTTATTATGATTATTATTACTCTTTGCTTTGCATGTACATTGAGAGCCTCTGCACTACTAATCTAATCACACTTGGCCAAATAAAGTATTCTGTTCTGTCCTGTTCTTTTTTTTTTTGGAGGGGGGGTTATTGCTACATTGCACTCTTACAAATCATTTTTGTGCACATTCTTCCTAATGTCCCCTATTATATTCGAAACCTATATAGTTTTGGTCATATTTTGTTCATGTATAACTTTTTGTGAGTAATTTTACCTAAATTAATGCATTTTGATGAACATACTTCACTAATATACACAACCAGGGGTGGGTTCTAACTTACCTCACTGCCGGTTCGCTTCCTACTGCGCCACGTGGCCGCACCTCGTGGGTGCGTGCGCGTGCATGCGCAGTGCAAAAAAAAAAGTTCAACCCCCCCCAACACTGAAAACAAGATGGTGATGCATGCACAGTGCCAGAAACTCGGCTTCTGCGCATGCACAGGAATTTAAAAATAAAAATAAAAAAAAATTCAAAAAAATAAAATAAAAAAAAAATAAAAAAAAATATGGCGGGGCCCACGGACCGGCACTGACCGAACCGGATCTGTGACATCATCATGACATCACCAGCAGGTCATTACCAGTTCGGGCGAACCGGTCCAAACTGGGAGGAACCCACCTCTGTACACAACATATGTTGGAGATTTTTGAACTGCGTTCTTACCGTTTAAGCAACAAAGCTTCATTCAATATATAATTAAATGCAGCACTTTAGGTATATTCTCCTTAAAATGCAGATCAAGTATTTTATATCAGAAGTTCATGGTTGAGACAGCTTTTTATTTCACTAAATAGGTATGTGAGAATCCTTTGGATTTTCCAAACAACTATAAGGTTCACTAATGGAAGAGGAGGAGATGCCATTTTATACACTGTTACAGTGTCCTCTAATTCTTGAGAATGGATTAGGGATCACAACAGAGAAAGCATGTTCTTCCGTTTTGCATTATATGAAAATCATTCTCCAAACTAAAAGCATAACTGACTTCATTCTCCCCATGACTTATGTGGAGTATTATTTCTGAACAGGTTTTGGCTTAACCATTTCTGAAAAGAGTTCTGTTTGCATGAATATGCGTCAGGCTGAAAGTATTTTACAAATATAGGGACAAGTACAGAATCTACAATTTACATTTTCCAAATCTATACACTGTCCCAATCGCATATGAATGCTAAAATTACCCTTCTGCATTCTGAGATGCAAATCACAACTCTACAATGGGTAAGTTATGTAAAAGTATACAAAAATTCATATGTAAGAGAAAACAGAAAGTTCCCAGGTGTATATATTCAGAAAAGTATTTATGAGAATTAAGAGGGAAATTATACTCAAAATTATGCTGTTATTTTTGTTGAAACTTTTAAAAATTGCAATCTGGATAAAAAGACATATTATATACCTTCTTGCCCACCACTTTTCTTCTGTAAATTTTATATTCCCCCCACATTATTGTTAATTTTACACAGAATGTATTGTGTCATTCAGCCATATTGTTTTCATACATATACATTGAAATGCAGTGACAGCCAGATATAACAGCAAATTACAGTATTGCAAAGGCAAATGCAATGTTGCTGTCTCATAAATCTGGAAGCATAATAAACCTTTCACATGTACATGAATATATATATATATATATATATATATATATATATTGCTTTGCATAGCTGCATGTAAATCTCTGGTAGTTAATGAATTACCATTTTATGTGCTCTGACAAGCTTAAAGATGCTTAAAAGATGTTATTCCTATTTTTTTCCTGCAAGCTGCAATGTGGTTGTGACCACAAGGTGTTATTAAGCCAATCTCTTGTGAAAATGACACATTGTCCTGACAGTGCCCTCTGATGGACTGTCAGTCTGTTTCTTAAAGGATGGAACTGAAATCAAATGAAAAGAAAGATACCGGGGCAATGCTGTTTCTCCCAGACCAGACAGTTACATTTCCTCATCCTTGTCCTTCAAGGTTTTCTTGATGATATATAATAGTAAATCTTCTAGTCAGGAGTTTGTTGTTGTTCTGGAGGTATAGGGGAGATATTTATAATATCACCCTAGAGTTTTGTTTGTTTGTTTTGTGTCTTCAAGACAGCATTTACTCCTGGTGACTGCCTGGACAAGTCCCTGCAGTTTTCTTGGCAAGAGTTTAGAAGTAATTTTCCTGTTCCTTAGGGTTGAGAGAAAGTAACTGGCCAGAGGTCACTCTGTTGACTTGATGCTTAAAGTGGGACTAGAACTCACGGTCTCCTGATTCTACCCTGGTGTCTTAATCACTTCATCAAACTGGCTTTCTAGCGTTAGAGAGCTATTTTTATAATAGGCATAGATTCCAGCTATGCACTGGATCAAATGTAAGACAAATGAGGTGTGATATGTTTAACCTATTTTTTCAGAAAGCACATTCCACTCAACTTTGACCAGCTCCATTTGATAAAAAGGCAGTAGTGTTTCATCTTTATAATATGCCCAAACATGCCATATGTCTGCCTCAGACTCTCAAGGAGAAGAATGCCTCCAATGCAATTTTGCAATGCAGGCCAGACAATGGAGGCTTTTCCCCCTCTCCCAAGGGGGATTTTCAATGTATTAGCTTTGCATTTCTGACAGCAGTGTAATATATTCTATAAATATATGTTATATGGGCATGTATAAACAGCCAGGGTGATGTTAGCATTAAGAATATGTTTTTTTAAAAAAATCAAAATGCCAAGGCTGAGTAATTGTTAATTTCTTAATTAGATCTGAACAAACTGCCTAAATTTGATCATATCCTGAAATTCAACCAGAGAATATTGGAGAATAACATGAATAAAATAAGCTGGTATAAAGGAGATTTACCTTCTTGGATAATATCTCTCTAAATTATAAAAATGGTTACATGCCAAACTATGTAATTAAATCCTAAACAACTATGAAAAGAGAATAGTGTAGTATGTTCCCAAATTTGGGCTACAGACATATGCAAAAAATCCAGATAATCACTAAGTTAGTTTTCAGTATTTTTTGGTTACCATCTAATGGTTGCCCATATTTTTTCAGCCCAGATCTGGTAAATTAGAAAGTGCAAAGCATCATCCCACAATAGCTAATTATTTAATTATATTTTTGGGCATAAATACTAGGGAGTTATGTTCAAAACAATCTTTTTTGAAAGATCTTTTTTTTTAAAGTTTTTTATTTATAATACAATTAAAAAAAAACATTGGACATGACGTAACATTCCAGTTTAAACATTTCCGTCAAGTTATTCCTTCTCGTAAATACAATTCTTTATCTCTATAAATATATACAAACTTTACATACAATACCAAGTCCATTTTTTCCTATTTGCTAACATAAGAATATATATATTTCCAACTTGTCACTGATCCATAATCCCAACAATCCTCGATCCCCACCAATGGTACAATTTATCCCAGATTTCAAAGTATTCCGATTCGTTCTTATCTTTCAATTCCATCGTAAGCCTGTCCATTTCAGCACAAGACAGTATTTTATGTAATATCTCTTCCTCTGTGAGAGTTTCTTTGTTCTTCCATTTTTGTACAAAAGCCAATCTAGCAGCAGTCAAGATATGCAACATCAAATTAACTATTCCCTTGTTATATTGTTATATTGTTCCCTTATCATATTTATCTATAATTATACCCAATAGGAAAAGTTCAGGTTTTAACTCTATCTTTAACATTAATATTTCTTCCAACCATTGTTTTATCATATTCTAAAAATCACGGGCTTTCGGACATTCCCACCACATGTGGTAGTAAGTCCCTGATGTTATTTTGCATTTCCAACACATTGGTGAGAGATTTGGGCCCATTTTAGCTAGCCTTGTGGATGGGAAATGCCATCTGTGGAACATCTTATAAAGATTTTCCTTATATGTAGTGGCCAGGGTGAGTTTTCTATTTCTTTCCCATAATTCCTGCCAATTATGTAAATAAATGCTGTAGCCAAAATTCTTACTCCATGTTAACATAGTTTCCTTGACTTGTTCTTCATACATTGCCTGTTCCAGAAGGTAATGGTACATTTTTTAAATCATTTTATCTTCTGTTCCTAATAATATTTTATCTAATTCTGTCATCTCTGTTTTTATACACCAATCTTTTTTGTCTTTCCTATATCGTGATTGCAATTGAAGATATGCCCACCATTCCAGTTCTATACCGTCTTCTTGTAGGTTTTTCCTTGACTTCAATTCTCCTCTCTCGTCTAATATGTCTTTATATGTTATTACTTTTCCTAATTGTATGAACTTTGGATGTATGTACATTTCCAATGTTGATATCCAATTTGGAATTTGCATGTAATTATGTTGCTTAATTTTAACCCAAACATCTATTAGCGCTCGTCTGATACAGTGCTTCCGGAAGTACTGGTGAACCTTGTATTTCCCTTCCCAAAGTATAGCGTACCACCCTATCTGCATATCATGGCCTTCCAATCTTAGCAATCTCTTATTTTTTAATTGTATCCAGTCCCGCACCCATGTTAATATTGCAGCTTGATAGCATTTTTCTCAATCCGGGAGACCAAATCCTCCCCTCTCCTTAGAATCCTGTAATAATTTTAATTTAATCCTCGCTTTTTTCCCTTGTCAAATGAATTTGAATATAATTTTGTTTAAATTTCAATAAAACTCCTTGTCTAATTTAATCAGTATGCATTGGAATAGGAAGAGTATTTTGGGTAGCACATTCATTTTAATTACTGCGATTCTTCCCATGAAAGAAAGTTGTAAATTTGTCCACCTGTCCAAGTCAATTTTAATCTGCTCAATTAATTTATCATAGTTGTCTCCTTTAAGTGTGACACACCTTGCTGTTAATTGAATCCCTAGGTATCTTATTTTCTTTGTGGTTTGAATGTTCAATCTCTACACTAACTCATTTTCCTGTGCTTTGGTCATATTTTTAACTAATACTTTAGTTTTTTCTCTATTAATCTTTAGATCTGCCACTTTACCATATTCACCCAGCACTTCCATCAGCCTTGCCCCTGATTGTAAGGGCTCTTCAATAATAAAAACCAGGTCATCTGCAAAAGCTTGCATTTTAAATATTTCTTTCTTAATCTCTAATCCTTTGATTTGCTCATCTTTCTGAATTGTTCTAGTTAATACTTCCAATGATAATACAAACAATAACGGTGATAGTATCGTCTTGTCTTGTACCTTTTTGAATTTGGAAACTTTCAATTGTTTCTCCATTGATTATTACTTTGGCTACCTGTTTGGAATAGATTGCTTTGAACATATTTATAAAGTTCTCCCCAAAGTCCATATACATTAGTTGGCTAAACATAAAGTCCCATTTAACATTATCGAGTGCTTTTTGCACGTCGAGAAAAATTAACCCCATTTATTTTTCATTGTGGACCTCATAATATTCCAGGACGTCTAATACAATCCTAACATTATTTCTTATATACCTTTTTGGCAGGAAGCCATTTTAGTCATTATGTATAAATTCTACCAAGAATCTTTTGAGTCTTTCAGCCATTATGGCCATAAAAATTTTATAGTCCGAATTTAGTAATGATATAGGCCTATAATTTTTAATGAACGCCAAATCTGAATTTTCCTTGGGGACCAATGTGATAATTGCTTCTTCCCACGAGGCCAGTATTTTTGCATTTTTTAGAACTTCATTAAATACTTCTATTAATATTGGATCTAAAGAATCTTGTAGGATTTTATATATTTCTGCTGGTAAACCATCGGGACCTGGGGCTTTGTTGTTTTTTTGTTTTTTGATTGCCTCTGAGAGTTCTAAGGATGTTATCTCTTTGTTCAACATGTTTTTAATCTCTTCCGGAACTTTCGGTAGTTCGGCTATCTGCAAATATTGTGGTATATTGTCATTGTTCTTACGTTCCTCGTCTTCATATAATTTCTTATAAAACTCATAGGCCACGCTTTTCTTCCCTTCATTCTGGTACATAATCTCTCCCACTTCATTTTTTGAAAGATCTTAAGATCTTTGGGATGGAATGAAATTATCCTGCTCACCCAGATTTGGGGAAAACAAAATTTCTTATTAAATTCTTCTTTATTACCACTACATTTTATGTACACTAAAGGATTATTTTCCCAAAGTGGATGTTGGAATTCAAAAGTTGATTTCCCAGTTTGTTTCAAATCAAAGTGTTCCTCTTTCATTTTTATAGAACTCACAGTAAGGCTTTAGAAGTCAATGCATAGTTCAAGTTTTGTCTGTTTTTATGTAAGCCACCCAGTGTCATGTACCGTATTTTTCAGAGTATAAGACACACTGGACTATAAGACGCACCTTAATTTTTGGGGAGGAAAACAAGAAAAAAATATTTCTGCCTCTGCCTACCAGCATCCATCGGTATTCATCTGGCTAGCATCCTTGCAGCAAACAGCCTGGTCAACTTCAGCACGTTATTGCAGCCTGATGCAGCAGGAGCAGCTGATTGGCAGGTGGAATATCCCCAATCAGCTGTTCCAGGCTGCAGGGATTGCCACAGACCATTGCCGCCTCTGTGCCTCGCGTTTTCGGGCAGTTCCAGGTGGTGGGGGAGTGAGTGGGGTGAGTGGGGGATGATTTTCATGGGGGCAGAAGAGGGACTTGGCACCGAAGACTCTGCTCCCGAGACACCCCTGTCTTCCTACCTATAGCCATAGGCATTGAAAGCCTGGCTTTTTCGCAGCAAGGCCCGATAGAGATGCAGCACTTCAGTCCTCCTGGATGCTGCCATCTCGTAAACACGTTGCTGGACTTCCCAGCAAGCCCCCTGTGCCTTTGCTGCCTCGGTCAGAGCCTGATTCCTGAATTCTGTTTCCTCCTTGCCTTTCATTTCTAACGTAAGCTTATACATCTCAGCACATTCTATTTTTTTTAAATAAATTTTTATTGTGTTTTTTTCGATTAAACAAATATTCATAACTTATGCATAACTGTGCTCATTTACATACTATTTACATACCATAACATTCAAAATAAAATATATATTCCATACATTTTAATTGTACATTTCACTTCTACTTCTATTTTTTCCTCTTTTTCTGTTTTTCTATTTTCAATCCAGTCGTACCATTTCTTTCATATTGCATGATATTCCGAATCTATTTGTCCTTTCAGTTCAATTGTTAATTTGTCCATTTCAGCACAGTCAAATATTTTTCTTATTACTAAGCCTTTGGAAGGTATATTCTTTTGTCTCCAACATTGCGTGAATGCTATTCTTGCTGCTGTTATTATATGTAACATAATATATATTATTCTTTTATTATATTCCCCCTTAACGATCCCTAACAAGAATAACTCTGGAGTATATTCTATCTGAGAATATGTTATTTCCTGTATCCATCTGTGAATTTTTACCCAATATTTTTTTGTTTATGAACATAACCACCATGTATGATAAAAGGTGCCTTGCTTTTGTCCACATTTCCAACAATTTGGTTCTAAATTTGGGTAGATCTTCGCTAGTCTAGACGGTGCCATGTACCATCGGTAAAACATTTTATACTGGTTCTCTTTGTACTTTTCCAATTTAGTTATTTTATAATTTCTATTCCAGATTTTCTCCCAATCTTCCATTTTAATACTATGTCCAATGTTTTTTGCCCAGGCTATCATAACTCCCGTCACTATATCTTCTAATATGCTGACTCTGTGAACCGCTTAGAGAGGGCTGTAAAGCACTATGAAGCGGTATATAAGTCTAAGTGCTATTGCTATTGCTATTGCTCTTTCAAATTCTAATAAATAATTATAAATTTTTGTTATTAATTTTTCATCTGGGCCAGTCAATATTTTATCTAATTGTTGCAGAACCGTCTCAAATCCATACTCCTCTTTATCTTTTTTATATTGGGATTGGAGTTGCAAGTATGGCCACCAATCTATAATTATACCTTGGTCTTCCAATTCTTGTCTGCTTTTTAAGTTCCCTTGTCTGTCTAAAAGTTCCTCATACTTAACCATTTTATTTATATCCAAAGTATTCGGGTGGATCATCGCTTCCATTGTAGATACCCACCTAGGGACTTTCATATAATGCCTTCTTTTGATCTCTTGCCACACTTGCATCAAAGCTTCTCTTATTTTATGTCTAACAAAATATGTATGCAGTTTATTCTCCTTATCCCATAGAAAGGGATGCCAACCTTTTTGTAGATCGTGTCCCTCCAGTGTAAGTATTCTTCTATTTCTCAAGTTGATCCACTCTTTGACACATACTAAAATTGCCGCTTTATAGTAAAGTCGCCAGTCAGGGAGACCTACTCCACCCCTGTGTTCTGACCCAGCGTACTGACAAAGGAACACAGCACAAACAGCATCCGTACAAACCTTGTTTTAATAGTAACGGCTACTAATTGTCTTATTTAGCAGTCGTCCTAAATTCAAATAAAGTGTAAACCAGTCTTTTCTGTGCAACGGCTGTTAATTAATCTCCTTAACAGTCGGCAATAGTCCAAGCAAAAGAACACAAGTCTGACAAAGAGTCTTTCAGATAACAGCAGATAACCCACACGAACCTTACTGTTTTTGGAAAACACCCAGGAACAATTTGCAGGTAACTTTGATGATTTCAAACGGGAGCAGAACAGAGGTTTGAATTCAAAGACAAGGATTTGAAATGAACGAAGTTGTTTCCTGCAAATTCCTCAGTTGTTTTTCTCACTTAAATAGGCTATGGGAGTGGCCAATTATCCCCAAGCCTTACTCCCGAGTAGTCCTTCTCCTCAGGAGCCATTCCTGCTTTTTGGCAGCTCTGCGCACGCGCGCATTGAGAACAGGCTCTTCTTCTTCTTCTTCACTCATGGCAGCCTCTGGAGGTTCTGAAGGTCCTAGCTGAATCCCTGCCTCTGGCACCGAGCCTTCTCCAGCCTCCTCGCTGTCCGACTCTGGTACCAGCTGCACAGGCCGCTGGCGAATCACAATACCAGCCTCCTTGCTGTCCGGCTCTGCCGCCAGCAGCACAGGCTGCTGGTGGACCACAACACCCTGCTTCTATTGTCCTGAAGATCTGTTAATTTTATTCTTGCTTTTTTGCCTGCCCATATAAACTTTGTTGTAATTTTATTCAAATCCATGAAATTTTTTTTATCTAATTTTATGGGTATAGTTTGGAAAAGATAGAGCAATTTTGGCAAAACATTCATTTTGATGGTTGCAATTCGACCTAGTATAGATAACTGTAATTTTCCCCATCTTTCCAGATCTATTTTTATTTGTTGTATTAATTTCACATAGTTGTCTTCTTTAATTGAGGAACATCTCGCTGTCAGCCAAATACCTAGATATTTAATTTTTTTTGTACACTGTAATCCCAATTTTCCCTCTAATTCTCTTTCCTGCTTTAATGTTACATTTTTAACTATCATTTTTGTTTTTGTTTTGTTAATTTTAAGACCTGCTACTTCTCCATATTTCTCTATTTCCCGAATTAAAATTGGTCCTGACTCCTTTGGATCCTCAATAAAGAATACTAAGTCAAAATTCAGGCAAACGCCTGAATTTTATATACTTCCTTGCTAATTTTAGTTCCTCTAATCTTTCTGTTTGCTCTAATCTTCACTAACAAAGACTCTAATGTTAGGATAAAAAGCAGGGGTGACAAGGGGCATCCCTGATGGACTTCTTTTGTTATTTCAAATGGTTTTGAAATATCTCCGTTTATTATTATATTTGCTTTTTGAGTGGAATATACTGTTTCTATCATTTGTTCAATTTTAACCCCGAATTTCATTTCTTTAATTTGTCTAATCATATATTTCCAATTTAAATTGTCGAACGCTTTTTGTGCATCCAGAAAACCAAGTGCTACTTGTTTCTCTGGATGGGCTTCGTAATATTCTAATATATTTAATACCATTCTTGTGTTATTCCTGATTTGTCTCATTGGGAGAAAACCATTTTGATCGGGATGAATCATCTCATTTAGGATTTTTTTTTAATTCTTCCTGCCATGATCGTCATAAAAATTTTGTAATCTGCGTTCAAGAGTGAAATTGGCCTGTAGTTTTGGATTTGATTTGCGTCTGTACCTTCTTTCATGATCACCGTAATATATGCTTCTCTCCATGATACGGGCATTTTAGATTTTAATAACACCTCATTATAGAGTTCTAAAAGTGTTGGTTCAATCAGTTCCTCCATGGTCTTATAAAACTCCCCTGGTAAACTGCCTGGACCCAGAGTTTTATTGTTTTTCTGCTTTTGAATCGCTTCTTTTAATTCACTCACTGTTATCTCCTTATTTAACAACACTCTCTTTTTTTCTTCCAATACAGGCATACTTTCTTCTTTTAAATAATCCATTATTTTGTCTACCTCAATTTCCTCCTGTCTATATAATTTCTCAAAATAGTCAGTTGCAATCTTTTTAATTTCTTCTTCATTATTTTGTAAGTTCCCTACTTCGTCCTGTAGCTGGTAAATTATCCTACTTTCTTTTTTTAATTTATATGCCAACCACCTCCCTGGCTTATTTGCATTTTCAAAAATATATTGGTTTGTATATTTGATATTTGATATTTACATATTCTGTTTGTTCTATTAGATTTAATTTGTGTTTAGCTAATGTTAACAGTTCAATAATTTGTTCCTCACCTGGCTTTGTTTGAAGTTTTTTTTTCTAACTGACCTATTTCTTTTGTTAATATATCCTGTTGTTTCTGTTTTTCTTTTTTCTTTTTTGACATATAGGCTATTGTTATTCCTCTTGTATAAGCTTTCATTGTATCCCATAAGTTCTGTAGGGAGGTGTGTTGTTTTTTATTTATGTCAAAAAATAAGATCAATTCTTTTTTAATCTTCTGGAGGTATTCATTTTCTTGTAATATCTGCGGGTTCAAAGTCCATCTTTTAATTTTCCTTTTTTGACCTTTCCAATTTATTTTCAGGGGGTTATGGTCCGCCCATATATTCGGGCAGATCTCTACATTTTCTGTCTCTTTACCTAGTTCTTTATTTGCCCATACCATGTCTATTCTTGAAAAGGATTCATGAGGATTGGAATAGAAAGTATATTTTTTCTCATTGGGGTTTAATGTCCTCCACACATCAATCAAGTTCAGTTCTTCAACCATATCAAAAAAGGCTTTCGGTAATACATTTCTTTTTTTTTGCTTTTTCTTATTACTAACATAGTCTTTTTTAATATTTACTATTCCATTATAATCTCCTACTATACATATATTCTTATAGCTTGTCTCAATGATTTTTTCATGAATTTTCTTAAAAAACTCCCTCTGATTTTTATTCAGAGCATATATATTTACCAATAACATTTTCACTCCCCCTATTGTTAATTCCAGCATTAATACCCTTCCTTTCGAATCTGCATAAATTTGATTAACTTTTATTTCATTTCTTATATATATCACCACCCCTCTCTTTTTTTTCTCAGCCAATGCTGCAGTTTCCCTAATTTCTTATATTCTAAATATTTCTGGTCTTGTTTTTGAATGTGAACCTCCTGGAGACATATAATATCCACATTTTGCTTCACCAATTTCGTAAGTATTTTTTTCTTTTTCACCAAATCATTCAATCCATTCACATTTATTGACAGTAATTGTATTCCCGTCTCTATTTTCCTAGTTATCGGCGGGTCCTAAACTTTTCTTGTTTTAGTGGCTCTTGGTATTCTAGTTCTACCTCTCTGTTCTTGTTGGTTCTCTGTTATCACCTTGCTTCTTTCTTCCACCTCTTCACCTCCAACTTCTTGCCTCTGTTCTTCTAAACCTTCTGCCTCCAATCTCTCTCTGCTACTTGAATCTTCCTCCTTCCCCATTAGCTGTTCATACATTTCCTGAGCTTTTTCTAAGTCGTCCACTTTGATTCTTTTGCTCTGCCATGATATCAACATTCCCTCTGGAGTAATCCATCGGAATAATATGTTTTTCCTGTTCAATGTATTTGCTAGGAACCTATAATCTTTTCTTTGTTCCCTAATCCTCCTGGGTACCTGCTTCAATGTTATAATTTCCTTACCATTATAGGTCATAGGTTCTTCCCTTGTAATTTTATAGATAGTGTCGTGGAATTTCTTTCGTGCAAACCGTATATGCACTTCTCGAGGGAGATGATGCTGTTTTGCATAATTCGTATGGACTCTATAAATTTCATCCATTTTATTAATAATCTCATTTTTCTCCCTCTGAAGAAATTCTGCAATCACTCCCGCCATTATTTCCCCTATGTCTTCTTCTTTCGTTTCTACAACATTTTGAAACCTCAAATAAAAACTCGATCTAATTCAAGATGGATCAACGAACTCTCTAAGTCCTTATTTACTTCCGTCATTTTTTGATCCATACGTTCTAATTTCTTATCTGTTTGTTCAGCTTTCATTTCCACCAATTGTATTTTCTGTTCATTTCATTGTATTGCCTCTTGAATTGAGCCTACTCTATTATCCAAATTCTGAATATCAGCTTTCAAATCGCCATGGCCTTTAGTCACTGTCTCCTGAAGTTTTGTTATAGTTTCCTGTATCATTTGAAGGGTGGATTGCATCGCTTGAAGGGTCGGGTTCGAACTCGCTTTTTCTATGGGCAGCATCTCCTCTATTAATCTCTGGGATGCCGGTGAAGCTACTGCCCCCGTCTGGATAGGTGCCGCTTTTTTCCCTGTTCTCACTGTTGAGGTAGTGGTACTTGTCATTTCCTTTAAAATTCTATTTTGTTCTCCCAAAATTTTATAAATCCTTTCCCAAATGACCATTTACCACTTTTCACCCCACTATTATTTTCTTTTTAGCTTTCAATCTTGTATCTCAACACTATATTATTAATACTTATTTTCTATTTCCCTTTTTCTTCTATCAATATTCTAGTATTTCTTTCTATCAATATTTATTTATTTTCCTAGTACACTATGTCTAAAGTTCAATATAAGAATATACAATATAATATGGTATAACTATAAATCACCAATTAAAGTTTCGTTCTATATTCAATCTCTTAAGTTCATTTAGTTAATTAATCTAAGTTAATTATAGTAAATGAATTTTCCACTTGATATTATTAATCTAAATAGCTATACAATGATACATTGATATAATAGAATTGATAGAAATATATATATATGTAATCTTACTAAAAGAACAATATTATATCACAATATTAAAAAACAACAACACCCCGTAATAATCTCAATAGTCTCAATATGCTATAGTATAGTCAATTGGATATTCAGAGTTTAGCAATTCCGTTATTTAAGTCTTTTGCTCTCCCAAGTTTCCAAAGTTTTTAATAATATCGTCCTCACAATCCACTCCACCTCTATCCGTTTTTCTGCTTAATCACTCAATGTTGTGCCTGGCTCTCTCGGTCATTTATTTCTCTGTCCTCTCTCTCCGCTCCGGCTTTCTGCTGTCTCTTCCTACTATCTTTACATTTGATATTAATCTCCGGATTTCACAAACACCGTCCTTTCACATACCACTGATCTCCTCAGTCTGACACTTTCCTCAGCAATGCATTCCCCAAACCTTTGGCTTTTTCTAATCCTCTCCAAGTTCCTTGCCTTTCACATTCATGTTCTTTCCAGTCACCCATCCTTCTTCTGATTCAAATCGTCCTTTTCATACTCTGATTCTCTTACTGCAATGTGGATTTTAACTTTTTTCTACTCCTTTCCTTTACCTTCCTCTGTTAGCTTATGATCCCCCACTTTTACTCTCACTTTTAATGTCTTTTAAGTCTTTTGTTTCCTCGGCAATTGTTATTTTTAAATAGATCACGGCTCTCTCTTTCAGTCACTGCTAAGTTTCTTACTGGAGCTGTTCCTTTTGCCCAATATTGCTGAAATTACTCACTTTAAAAGTTCAAGCCACTGCCCATATGGAAGTTCCTCACCAAAGGGAATGAGCACAGTCAGCTACTCACTTTTTCACTTCCAAAACTGTTGTGGGTGTCGGGGCCTCATGTCCACCATGTCAAAATGACATGACAGATTGCATTTGTGCCAGGTTAAAGAGGGATTCCCTCATTCCAGCGGGCGGTCGCTTTCCGCCTCGTTGTCACCCGGGCTTTCCCTCTGTCTCGCGTAGTTCTCCAAACTCAACGCGCCTTCGAAGGGTCCCCGGATATGAAAAATTCAGGGTTAAAGGACAGAGCTCATCCTTTTTCCCCTGCACTGCCCCGACCTCGCCACCGGAAGTCCTCAGCACATTCTAATATCTTATATATAATCAACTCATTGTTTGGTATGTTTTTAAGTTTCCAACATTGAGCATAAACAATTCTTGCTGCTGTTACTATGTGTAAAATGATATATTGGAGTTGTTTCTTTATCTTTTGATTAATTATTCCTAATAAAAATAATTCAGCTTTAAATTCGATTTGTTCTCCTGTTATCTTCTGTAGCCATCTCCTTATCTGTTCCCAATATTTCTTTGCTTTGGGGCATTGCCACCACATATGATAGAATGTTTCATCCTTATTTTTACACTTCCAGCAATCCGGTTTCATATTTGTGTACATTTTGGACAATCTCGCCGGTGTTAAATGCCTTTATATTACGGCCTATGTTCTGTGCCCATGCTACCATTGGACCTTTTACTATTTCTTCTTCCATTTCTACCTCCAATAAGTATTTATATGCTTTTGTTATGAATTTTTCTTCTTTGCCTATCAATATTCTATCCAATTGTTGTGATATCTCTTGAATTCCATATTCTTCCATATCTTTTCTGTATCTCGATTGATTCTGTAGATATGGCCACCAGTCTATAATTATACCCTGTTCTTTTAATTCTTGATCTGATTTAAGTTTCCCCTGGCTATCTAATAATTCTTATATCTTATCGTCTTTTTTTTATCCAATGTATTCGGATAAATCGTTGCCTCCATTGGCGAAACCCAGTTTGGCAATTTCGTATAATGTTCCCTTTTAACCTTTCCCCATGTCCATATCAACGTTTCTCTTATTTGGTGTCAGTAGAAATATAGATGTGCCTTTTTATGTTTATCCCATAAAAAGGCATGCCAGCCTGCCTGTAAATCATGTCCTTCAATCGTTAGCACTCTTTCATTGTCTAATTTTATCCAATCCCTGATCCATAATAGCCCCACAGCTTCATATTGTTTTAAATGGATAAAAAGATCTGTGCTGCTCATTATCAAAATCCGAGTGGAAGTGAGGATCCCTGCCACCTGGAACTGCCCGAAAATGTGACACGTGGAGGCTGAAAATGTCTGAAGGGTGGGGGCTGGTGGGTCGGCAGGGCTACATTCGGAGTATAAGATGCACCCTGATTTTCACCCTCTTTTTTGGGGGAAAAAGATGTGTCTTATACTCCGAAAAATATGGTATGTGTGATTGGTGACTATACAAATCTAATTATTTAATTAGATTCTTTTAACATGTTGTATGATGCCCAGGATACAATGCATATTATGTTTCTCTATATGGGAGGTACAAACAAGGTTTGTAGCTTGCTTCTTTCTCATAGTTTCTCATATATCCCCAAAAGATAACCTGCACACAATATTTGTGCATATTCACCCAAATGCTCTTGCCTCAGATTGATTCCATCACTTGTCCGGGAGCAGCCATTCTGTCTCAAATTACATCTCCTTGCTAGTGCTAGGAGTTAGTGCAGTTGTTGCAATCAGTCCATGTCCTGAAATTGGTGTTTTCTTAGACCTCTCACTGAGATTTGGGGTGGAACATGGTAAGGAGGCCAATCCTAAGAGTGAGGAGTTGCATTCCAGAGGTCTAAAAGGCAACTCAATTCAGATATTATAGCAATAGCAATAACACTTAGACTTATATACTGCTTCACAGTGCTTTTACAGCCCTCTCTAAGTGGTTTACAATCTGAGTCCTCATTTTACCCACCTCGGAAGGATGGAAGGCTCAGCCAACCTTGAGCTTGGTGAGATTCGAACTGCCAAATTGTAGTCAGTTGACAGTCAGCAGAAGCATCCTGCAGTACTGTATTCTAAGCACTGCACCACTGCAGCTCTTGTTGTGGCCCACCAGCAGCCAGTGGAGTTGGCAGCAGATTCAGACAGTGAGGAGGTTGGGGAGGAACATGGGCCAGTCCTGGAGTCTGGGGAAGGCTCGGATGAGGGCTCTGCATCAAAGGCAGAGAGGGGGCCAAGGCCATCTGGCAGTTATCAGCTGCCTCCGGAGTCAGACATCAGCGAGGCAGAGGAACAGCTGGAGCCTGTTCCCAGTGTGTGCATGCGCAGAGCTACCAGAAGACAAGAACAACTAAGAAAGCAGGGTCGACTTGGGAGTAAAGCCACACCTTGGAGATGATTGGCCCCTCCCATAGGAAATAAAAGAGGAGCGAATGGGATGTGGGCTTTTGCAGGAAACAATTAGTTCCTTCGGTCGTTTCAAGAGTGGAAAGTTCTGTTTGTGACTAATAGACTCTGTGCCAAGTTTTGCCTTGCCCTGCATTTGGAAACTAGTTCTCTGGCAGCGTTCCAAGTGAGATAAGGTTGGTGTTGATAAATATTCCTCTGAAAGACTGTTTGCCAAGCCTTGCAGACTGTGAATGAAAGGAATTCACAGTCATGTAAATAACAGAGGTTTTGCAGGGACTAAAACTCTGCTTCATGCTTTCTAAGGAAGCCTAGGTCAGAACAGTTCTTATGAGTGAAAGATGGTGAAGACAGCCCCTCCCCAATAGTTCACAGTATATTGTAGATGCAGATAGTAAAGTGCTCAGTCTGGCAAGATTTTGTCTATAGGTGTGAAACAATAAAGGACTCAGCACGGAAGAATCACCAAGTGTCATTCTTGGTTTTGGGGTCTGACAGATTTGCATTGCTGTTTGGCTTATTGAGCCTCCTCCCCATAGGGTAGGAATGAACCTTTTGGCGTTGAGTTAAATTCACTGAAATCTGTGTGTTCCTCTTCTTAAGAATTCCCATTCCAAGATTCCCACAGTTTTCAAAACACAGACAAAACATTTGCATGCTCTTCCTATAGCTGCTTTCAGAAAGTATGATATGGAAATAGGAGAAAAGTTTCAACATCAATAGCACACAAAGCATGCTGGTTTATAAGTGACATATTAAATTAGCCCCAGATGTTCCCTGAGGAACATGAAAGTTCAATAAAAATGTTTAGCAATGTAGTTCCTCTTAATGTACAACTTTTCCTTCCTATATAACTTCTATTTTAACTGTTGTAGTTAAGAATCAATGTTGGAACTACTGGGAAATATCATTTTTTTTTCCAAATAGCAACCTTAATTACCTTTTTTTCAAATAGGAAGCTTCATAAAGAGACAGACACATTTGGAATAATTAGGCTTAACATATATTCAATTAAACTGGGCCTAAGGTCATAATCAATGGGTTCCCACAGGCAAAGCTCATTCTTTCCTAACTCATTTTCTGTCAGCCTACACAACTTATAGAGGCAAAAGGAGAGTGAGCTTTGTCAAATGGCTACATGTGCATTCTTTGGCAAAGGGAAAAGATAGGTTTAGCTATTTAAATGGCTCTCCTTTTGTCACACAAGTCCACTAGCAAACTTATGACAGAGGCTAAATCTACCCTTGGCCAATTGGGTTAAAACAACTTGAACAATATTTCAAAGTTTTAAAATGTGCAGAGAAACAATTTACTTTAAAGGGAACTGGAAGAACCTGAAGAAGAGAAAAGGGTAGAGATTTGGGACTTTCAGTGTTGACCCTCACAAAAAGCTGATTAATGTAGAGCATTAGAAAAATTAATAATTCTGTTAAGGTCATCACTAACATTTGGGAATACCATTAGCAAGGATTTTCAACCACAATAATCACAACACAAACCTTCTGATCCCATGGGTAGTTCAGAGTTGAGATTTATAGGCAAGAAGGAAAGTATTTCTCAACATCTTGGCAGACATGTCTATTTATTTATTAGATTACTGTGAAGATAATATTATTTAAGTGAAAGTTTGATTTGAGGAGGGTTCATAGCAGCATAAATATATACATGCATCCTTGACAAATCTTTTGTTTTGAAACGGTCCTTTAAATATTCCAATGATTGGGGGAGGGCATGACTGATTGCAGGGGACATTTGAGAGCCGAGGTGGCGCAGTGGTTAGAGTGCAGTACTGCAGGCTACTTCAGCTGACTGCTAGCTGCAGTTCGGCAGTTCAAATCTCACCGGCTCAAGGTTGACTCAGCCTTCCATCCTTCCGAGGTGGGTAAAATGAGGACCCGGATTGTTGGGGGCAATATGCTGACTCTGTGAACCGCTTAGAGAGGGCTATAAAGCACTGTAAAGCGGTATATAAGTCTAAGTGCTATTGCTATTGTGGTGCAAACAAAAAGGGTAATCCAACAAACTACTATAAAGTCAAGATCTCAGATGATAGTCCCCTTCCCCATCTTCTTTCTTCATGACTTCTTGCTCAGTCTCTCTTTTTCTGATTAGAATTCATCTGGGCAGGGCGTATTCCTTTGCATGCCTATTCCCTTTTGTTACAAAGGAGCCAGTCTAAGTTTTATGAGCGGAATTGTTCTGAGAAATCTTTCCCTATGATTGTGCCAGTGGTTCAAACCACTTGTTCCCTTTCTACCTCTCCCCATTCCATCCTAGCAAATTTATAGAGAATGGGACACTCTGTGATCCTGTGGGGATCCTGCTTCACCTTTTAAAAGCTGAAAATTTAGTCCAAAATCTTGTCTTGTCGTGTGTGTTATTTGAACACATTTATCTATCTAAGCAGATAAATGGACCAGGTGGTCCATGTGGGCATATGAACTTAATAGAATCTGAAAGTATCTTGTGTATAAAAAAGTACGATCTGGTTTCAGATCCTACTTTATTTAGCACTTTATTTTGAGATATGGAGAGCTGGTAAGTTTAATTATGAGGCTTTATTAGAGCCAGTTTGGTTCAATGGTTAAAATCAGGGGGACTGTGAGTTCTAGTCCTGCCTTAGGTACAAAGCCAGCTGGGTGACCTTGGGCTAGTTACCCTCTCTCAGTCCTGAATTCTTGCTAAGAAAACTGCAGTTGCCAGGAGTCAACAATGACTCAAAGGTGCAAAAAAATAACAAAAAAAACCCTAAAAACAAATTAGAAATATATTTGATTGCTCCTATTTAATTACTGCCATTTTTTCTTACGAACTAGCTTGTCTGAATGCTAAACAATGGGAAAACATTTTGCCCTACAGAAGTGTCAGTTATTCCTTTTACATTTTATTATCATCATACTGGCATCCTGTCCATATTGTATCTCTGCCTTCTGTGTTGTCCTCATAACTGTCTTAGAAAATTTAATCTGCATTTCCTATGTTCGGAAACAGATAACATAAAATTAAGCGAAGTACAAAAATGCGTCCCATGTTCCTTTTGCGTAAGCGGAGTGCAGAATAATTATTTGCATAAGCTGGGAGGAATTGATGAGCTGAGGTGGTGCAGTGGTTAGAGTGCAGCACTGCAAGCTACTTCAGCTGACTGTTAGCTGCAGTTCAGCGGTTCAAATCTCACTGGCTCAAGGTTGACTCAGCCTTCCATCCTTCCGAGGTGGGTAAAATGAGGACCCAGATTGTTGGGGGCAATATGCTAACTCTGTGAACCGCTTAGAGAGGGCTGTAAAGCACTATAAAGCGGTATATAAGTCTAAGTGCTATTGCTATTGCTAATTGAAGCCTGCATCATTATTTGTTGATTAGGATCTGCCTGAATCAAAAACAAAACCGCCGAAGGTGTTACTGTTACAGAGACTGGTTTAAAGCTGACACCGAAGTGTGCTGAATTTTAGTTCATTTTAAGTGTTAAGTGGTTAAGTATTTATAGACAGAATTATACTTGCATAGATTTTCATGAGAGGTGATAATCTTATGGCTCACAGCCACTGTATTTGGTTGTGGGGGAGTTAAAACACTGCAGTCTGTCCTCCTGAAAAGAAAGGGAGTTGTTGTTGTTGTTGTTGTTGTTGTTGTTGTTGTTGTTGTTGTTGTTGTTGTTGTTGTTGTTGTTCTTCTTCTTCTTCTTCTTCTTCTTCTTCTTCTTCTTCTTCTTCTTCTTCTTCTTCTTCTTCTTCTTCTTCTTCTTCTTATTATTATTATTATTATTATTCTTATTATTATTATTATTATTATTAGTAGTAGTATTAGTAGTAGTAGTAGTAGTAGTAGTAGTAGTAGTAGTAGTAGTAGTTACTTTGGTTGCCTTGAGTCAGGAAAACAAGAGAAAGTATTACAAATAAATAAGTTTTCCA
>QLTV01003764.1:2041262-2058080 GCA_003457575.1 Thermophis baileyi | reverse complement strand
AACTTGCTAGTGTTTAATGGCATGTTTGTATCATGGCTAGATGAAAGTAGGGAAAGGTTCTTGATTCCTGAATTGCAGGATAATCTCTCCCTTGAGATTAGGTGAATCCCAGCATAGAATATTACACGTGTGTGTGTGTGTATGTATGTATGTAATAATTTAATAATTTTATTTTATTTTTGTCTAACATGTACAAGATAACAGGTATAGTATAAACATAAATATGAACATAGTAAATGGGTACAAAAAATAGAGACAGTAGGACAGGGACGGTAGGCACGCTGGTGCGCTTATGCACGCCCCTTACAGACCTCTTAGGAATGGGGTGAGGTCAACAGTAGACAGTCTAAGGTTAAAGTTTTGGGAGTTTGGGGAAGAAACCACAGAGTCACGTAGTGCTTTCCAGGCATTGACCACTCTGTTACTGAAGTCGTATTTTCTGCAATCAAGTTTCCATGGACATGTAGATATTATTTTCTCAGCAATAATATGGAAGTGATTTGCTATTGCCTCTTCCAGGATGTTTTTTCAATTTACCTGTTTAGCCTAAGTCATGAGGTTTTCTATTGGTCTTCCATCCCAAGCCCTGCTAAGTTTTTGTGTGATCAGCCAAGATCAGTGGGTGCTGCTTCTAGTGAGGGCCTTCTTAAGCTGATAGCAATCCTTCATCAATAATAATATAAAACTGCCTGGCTATAACAATTGTCATTAACTTTCCAGAGTCAAGAATGAGAGATGGGTGGCTAAATAAATTGGAATAACTCAGTAACTCAATAAATAAATAAGGAAACCAGCTCATACACCTTTTCAGATAAGTATCAAGCATGTTACTTTGCAACATGGTTTTTATATGGCATCCTAAAGCTATACAAATATACTGTAAATAGCTTTTAGTAAAATGATATTAGGAATCCAAGAGTTTTTACACTTATGTGATGAGAAGTAGCTCTAGAAATTTGATACATATTGGAATCCACTGTGTTAAAATATCCATTGATATTTTAAAATGGGCCTCAGTATATATAAAGTTCTTCTGGCTGATGTCAATCTGTAATATTCTGGATATTGCTGAACTATAGCTCTATTGATAGAGGAGAATATTTGTAGCTCAGGGTTGAAATGAGGCAGTGGTGAAATCCATTTTTTTTACTACTGGTTCTGTGGGCGTGGCTTGGTGGGCATGGTGTGGCTTGGTGGGCGTGGCAGGGGAAGGATACTGCAAAATCTCCATTCCCACCCCACTCCAGGGGAAGGATACTGCAAAATCCCCATTCCCTCCCCACTCCTGGGGGAAGGATATTGTAAAATCTCCATTCTCACCCCACTCTGGAGCCAGCCAGAGGTGGTATTTGCCAGTTCTCCGAACTACTCAAAATTTCCACTACTGGTTCTCCAGAACCTGTCAGAACCTGCTGGATTTCACCCGTGAAATGAGGGGTCCTTGATGTTCTCTGAGTTCGATTGTTTTCTTGGTTTTTTTCCTGATTGTAAGAAAACAATCAAGCTCAGAGAGAACCAAGAAACCCCCCCCCCCATAGCCATTACAGTTTATGTAGTTACTGATAAAATTACTGTATTGTAAGATTTATTTTTTATGCCATAGTTCTATCTAAGGAATGGAAGCCTAATGAATCAACAGAGGCTGCTGCCCAGGGAAGGAAGAAGAAATATGATTTTGTATGATTCTTCTTTTTTTATAAAACCATTCATATCACTTGGTGTGTTCTGAAGATTCTTCAGTTATGAGAATTCATACAACAGTACTTTTTCAATAACTGAAAAATCAGTTTTACTTTTGAGAAGGGGTGGGGAATTTGCATATGTGAGAACAGGGGAAAAGGAAGTAAATTAATTTTTTTGCTTTTCACTGGCCAAGATTATGAATTGAATCGCTAGCGCTTTTAAATTGTGCAGAATACATTTCCCCACTGGTGGGACGAATAATAAAATCAAAGCCTTGATCTTATGGTGATAATAATGCAATGTATTAGGCTATTTCCCTAAAGGACTTCATATGCCAATTTGTTGTTAGGTTTTGTAACTGCCCATTCAGAGGCAGAAACACTCTGTGAAGTTGACATGATTGACAGCCACTTAAAACCAAGTGCAGAAAGATGTCTAGTGAGACAGAAAGAGCTATGCATTAATTATGTTCGTTTTTTCCCCCTTTGACTTTTACTTTGTCGATGTAAATATGAAATGGCTCAACTGGAAAACCCCACAATTTATGCTTCAACAAAATAAGACTTAGGATGAAGATCTTGAAACAATTATAGCACCTGCATTCAGAGGAATCTAAAATTCAGTTAGAATAAATATAACTCTCTTTAGCAAAACAGCTTTCTTTGTAGGCTACTGAAATATTAATTATTACTTATTAATTATTACATCAAATAATATTTGAAAGGAGTTACAAAATATCACCCATATGAGCCACATGCTGCTTTGGGTTGAGCATTGTTGTTATTCTATAGTTTTTAATTCCTTCTTTTTTCCCCATATGAGGTTCTTGTTAGCTGCTCAGAGTCACTGTGATTAAAGCAGAATAGAAGTTGGAGTGATAAATAAATCAACAATCGTTTTTGTGGTGTTGACTAATTTGATGCCAATGCTCTATTTTTGCTGATAAAATTTGCATCTTTTCCCTAAAATACTTTGAAACAACCTTTGCCTGTTACTTATACCAGAGAGATATGCAAGGAAGGAAGAACTGAAGTTCCATCAGCATTAAATTTTGTCCATTATCACCATATTTCTGATCACTTAGTTATATATTCAAACTATATACCCCATTCATATTTTAATGAACTCATAGCTACCAACCATAATAAATCAAACAATATCTAAAACCAAAAGCATTGATCCACAATAAACATGACCTATGACAGAACAACATTAATAAAGCAAAACAAAAACTCGGTTAACGAAAGCAACAATTTCCACACAGGTGAGAAATGGGGTATTAATAAGATAATGAACCAGAGGTTATTTGTTTAAACAACCACATTTTATGGGCACTGACCACTACAAGATCTCGTCTGGAAGGGCATTTTACATTATCATAGAAGAGCGTCTACTGTTTGTAAATGCTTACCATAATCAGGGTAGGTGGGCAACCTGTTGCAAAGCTTTGGAAGGGAATGATACCGAAGGCGCTTCAAAAGTATCCCAATTAAACTGTGGTTGAGACTTGAATCCATGAGTTCCAGCCTTGTACCTGTTTCTCCAGGATTCTTGATGACAAGGACTTATCCATAGAATCTTCAGAACTCAGCAGGTCAACCTACGAAAGAGCATGATTACCACCTTGAAAGACTGCACTTTGTATGTCAGAGTATTTCATCACAGGATTTTAGATAACATAATCCATAATTTCTTCACAGTTGGTTAAAGCTATTGCTATGGGCACTAGCAACAACATCTGATATTGGAGATGGGTTGAACCAAACCATAGGCTGAGTAATATGATAGAAATAATTGGCTCAGAGGTGCACAAGTCTCATGCATTATTGCATGAAGACACATAATTTCCACTTTTTAAAAAGCCTCTATATTTTAGGGCAAAAATATGCACATGATATATGAAGAATAAATATTAATCATTGCACTATTAATCAAAACCAAGGTGCCATAATGCAGAAATGGACTAATTTCATGCTTGCAAGACCTGCTCTTTTTTTAAAATAGAACTTGAAGATCCACTAATTGGACCTTGATGCAAAAGACTAATGCTAGAGCAGGGTAAGGCAGCTTTATATCCATAGGCAATAATATGCCAATATGCTTCTTTTGTAATGGCTGCCTGATTCCTGGTCCCATCTGATTTTATTTTGATTAAAAGATAAAATAACCAGAAAGTGGGAAAGCACACAGAATCTTCAAATGTCATTCTTTTCAGGAGAGCTTTGAGCTCTACATGTTACAAAAATCCAGATAACCATTAGAGAACTGCAAAGTGATATAAAAAAGTTAAAGGTTTTCCTATCAGTTGTGTCTGACTCTAGAGCCCAGTGCTCATCTCTGTTTCTTGGCCAAGGGAGCCAGTTTGTCCAAAAATAATTTCCATGGTCATGTAGCCATGGCTTTATGTCAAAGGCGCATGGAATGCTGTTACCTTCCCACCGAAGTGTTACCTATTAATCTACTCACATTTGCATGCTTTTGAATTGCTAGGTAGGTAGGAGCTGGGGCAAGTAATGGGAGCTCACCCAGGGGTGGGTTCTAACTTACCTCACTGCCGGTTCGCTTCCTCCCGTGCCACATGGCCACGCCTCGTGGGCATGTGCGCGCTTCGTGCACGTGCACATGCACAGTGTCGAAAAATAAAAAAAATTTCCAAAAAAAGGCCAAAAACAAGATGGTGACGCATGCGCAGTGCCGGAAACTCGGCTTCTGCGTATGCTCAGAAGAAAAAAAAATCAAAAAAAAAAATCCAATATTTTTTTTTCAAAATAATAATAATAATAATAATAAAAAAATGGCGGGCCCATGGACCGGCACCGACTGAACCAGATCCGTGACATCACTGTGACATCACCAGCGTGTCGCTATCGGTTCGGGCGAACCGGTCCGAACCGGGAGGAACCCACTCTGAGCTCACCCCATTGCACAGAGCTCAGGTGTTGAACTTGGGCTGTCAGCTCTAAATCTGCTACCATCTAATGATCTGGATTTATGAAGCCCAAATCGTGGGGCCCTACTTCAGCAGTTTTTTTTTAAAAAATAAAGGTGCTTCATTTGTTTTTAATATAACAACTTGCCGCTCTCAAACACAGAGATAAATTGAGGCAGTAGAGAGTTTAATTTAGGAAATGGTCATTGTTATGGAGCAATTTTACCCTTTTGGTAAATGAATGTTTTAGGACCAACTCTGCTTCCCACGTAGTCATTTTGGAATGGGGAAGCCATTCCCACCATGACAGTAATCTTGGAAGGGCATTTTTCTGCATGCCTCCAAAATAGCCACATATGCCTGTCAGCCTCCCCTCCCCCCAAATTACATTATCCCCAACATCAAGTTAAAGAATTCTTTCTGAAATTCTTTCTTAGTAGCAGAACTGAAATGGATGCAGTCACGCTCCTTGTTTGCCAAAGCCTATTTCTGGTTAGCTTAAGCTTTCGTTATAATTTAGAGTAGTTTTGTACAATACTGTTTTGTAGAGGCCACTGCAGAGGTGGCTTTCAGCAGGTTCTGACCAGTTCTGGAGAACCTGTAGCGGAAATTTTGAGTAGTTTGGAGAACCGGTAAATACCACCTCTGACTGGCCCCGCCCCCATCTATTTTCTGCCTCCCGAATCCCAGCTGATCGGGAGGAAATGGGGATTTTGCAGTAACCTTCCCCTGGAGCGGGGAGGAAATGGGGATTTTGCAGTATCCTTCCCCTGCCATGCCCACCAAGCCACACCCACCAAGCCATGCCATGCCCACCAAGCCACGCCCACAGAACCGGTAGTAAATTTTTTTGAATCCCACCACTGGGCCATTATTAAACTTTTTAGGGAGAGGAATCGTCACCAACCTACTACAGTACATAGCACTTAGAGCTTTATGAAGGAATTCAGAATTGCACCACCACTTGCCATAGATCCTAGAGAATGAGACTCGCTCACATGCGTATTCTTCCATAAAGATTTTGAACTACTTGGACAAATTCATGTATTTCATGTGATATTTTATCCCACTTTTCTCCTCTCGTAGGCACTTAAGTAGCTAACCAAATCTAAAACCCAAAACAGGATATCAAAATGTGTAAACTGTAACAAATAAACAACACACTTTTTCTACAGGTAGTCCTCGACTTACCTCAGTTCACTTAGTGACCGTTCAAAGTTACAAGGGCACTTGTGACTTGTGACCATTTTTCACACTTAAGACTGTTGCAGCACCCCCAGGGTCACGTGATAAAAATCCAGTTGCTTGGCAACTGACTTATATTTATGACGGTTGCCGTGTCCCAGGTTCATGTGATCACCTTTTGCAACCTTCTGACAAGCAAAGCCAAAGGGGAAGCCAGATTCATTTAACAACCGTGTTATTAACTTGACAACTGCAGTGCTTCACTTAACAACTATGGCAAGAAAGGTTGTAAAATGGGACAAAAATCACCTAACAACTGACTCACCTAGCAACAGAAATTTTGGGCTCAATGGTCATTGTAAGTTGAGGACTACCTGTATTCTGTTTTTGTTTTTTCTTCTATATTTTATATTAATAATGTTGTAAGTACCAAAATCACTTTTCTATTAAAGGTTTGCAGAAAGAGATGCGTGTTAACGAATTCTATAAAAGCTGAGATAACTGGAGCAGGGGGAATGCAAGTCCCAACAAAGTGGTGTTTAAAATGTTTTTTTAAAAAAATATGTATTTATTTGATTTTATTATAGCCATGCAACTCCAATGGACCATTACACTTGATTATTACACTTGTAATCCTCGACTTACAATCATTCATTTAGTAACAGTTTGAAGTTACAACAGTACTGAAAAAAATGACTTATGACCGTTTTTCACACTTACAACTGTTGCAGCATCCCCATGGTCACGTGATAAGAATCTGAAAACTTGGCAATTGGCATGTATTTATGACATTTGTAGTGACTTGGGGTCATGTGATCACCTTTTGCGACCTTCTGACAAGCAAACTCAACGGGGAAGCCAGATTTATTGGAAACCGTGTTACTCAACTCCTATGGCCCCCAATAAAGATGTTCAATCAATGTTCATTACAAATTAGGATCATTAAATAATTTAAGTGTAGTAAGGTTAGGTTAATTAAATTAAAAATTAGTTCACTATTAAAAAAAAAAACCTAAGTGTATTTTTTGTGTCCTATTTAATAAATGTTTTTACAATATTGATTAGGTAAGAAAAAATCTTGAATTAAAACATGGGAAGAAGACACGAAAGAATTTCTCTAAGGAGATCTATTTATTGCAGATAGGTTTACTTTCAAAACAAATTACTAGCCTATATTTCAAATTAGAAACCCAGTTAAAAATACAGTTTCTATTTTTTCAAAAATATATTATGACTGAGAATTCTGCATTTGTTCCAGATGGTTAATCTGGCCTTTTCTTACTGCTGTTGCAGGCAATAACAGGATAATGTTATAAATAAGGAGTGCTATTACACCATAAATGTACAGAAACAGCCTGAGCAAAGCCAAATACTTTGAGAAGGCAATTCATAAAACATGTAGCTAATATTGGCAAAGAAAGGAAACCTCCATGCATTTTACATGTATATTAACTTTTTGCTTCATCTCCATGAAAGTATAAAAAAGGAATAGAGTTTAATGAGGAGATGAATGGAATGTTCGGCTATAAATTGTTATAAGATAAAATTCTCCACTAAGAACTAAGTGTATATAATAGTTTCTCACCATATCCTTGAAGATGACAGGATTGAAATTAAACTGGCTTCTGTAGAGGGAGCCTACGATTTTTTTAAAGTCTGTAATTGGCTCTCCAAAGCTGTGTGGGTCACTGGTTGCTGTCAAAGATCTCACGGCCATGAGACAAGCAGATGAGTAAATGTGGAGAGCTGTCATTTTTGTTGGAATATGAATAACTGGGGATCACGTCTGAAGAACAGAACCTTTTTGCCTGAGTTCTTTTAAATTGTATTAGAATCATAGCGAAGAAGGGTCATTTCTGTTACTGAATTTTACTCTCTGCTTAGTACAGGAATCCGAATTAAAGTATTCATGACAGAAATATGTCTGGCTTCTGTTTGAATATGAAAGGGAACCTACCATTTCTCTGCATAATTGTTGAACTGCTTTTATTTTTGGGATATATTTTTTTAAAAAAATTCATTTGGAATCTGCTTTGCTGTAACTAAATCCATTATCTGAATGGATTTGTCTGAATGGTCATCTATTTGGCAACTTCAAATTTCGATTAATAAATGCTCTGTCTTACATAATCAGAATGTCAAGTATAAGCTAGGTGGCATTGATCTAGCAGATGACCCTCACTTTGTCAAGGACCTAGGTGTACTTATCTCTGATGATTTATCCTACAAAGCTCACTGTAACAGCGTTGCTAAAAAAGCATTAAGAGTTGTAAACCTAATTTTGTGAAGCTTTTTTTCTGGAAACATTGTATTGCTAATTAGAGCTTATAAAGCTTATGCTAGACCAATTTTAGAGTATTGTTCAACTGTTTGGAATCCCCACCATATATCTGACAATCGAGCGGGTTCAGAAGTACTTCACGAGAAAAGTCTTGCACTCTTCTGTACACAATAGAATTCCTTATGCTACTAGGCTTGAAATTCTTGGTTTGGATAACTTAGAACTGCGTTGCTTGAGGTCAGACCTAGGTATTGCATACAAAATTATACGTAGTAATGTTTTACCTGTAAATGACTTTTTCTGTTTTAGTCGCAATAATACGCGTGCAAACAACCGCTTTAAACTCAATGTAAATCTTTCTAAACTTGACTGTAAAAAACATGATTTCTGTAATAGAGTTGTCAAAGTCTGGAATGCCCTACCTGATTCAGTTGTCTCAGCTACAAATTTTCACAGTTTCAGTCACAAATTGATTTCCGTGGACCTTACTTCATACTTACGGGAAAGTGGTCAGTAGAGGGAGCGTGCATAAGTGCACTAACGTGCCTATCGTCCCTGTCATTGTATTTTTATTCTCTTATTCCTGTTCTCGTTTTTGTTTGACAAATTCCAATAAATAAATAAATAAATAAATAAAATAAAAATAAATAAATTATTCTATGTATTCCACACCCTGGAATAATAATAAAATAATAATAATAGATGTCTTGACATTCTCCTAACTAACAATGTTTGATGAATGCTATAATGCCACACCATCACTCCCCCATACATTATCTTGCCTTAAAGACAATATCTTGAATCTCTGTTTAGTCCCCTGGTCATTGCCATTGCCGTTTTCTAAGCTGTTTGTCTGAATACTTCTTAAAATATCATGCTCAGCCTTGAACACAGCATTCAAGGAGAAGTGTGACCAGTGAAAGCTATATTTAGGCTGCTGCAAACTTTGCCATCAATATTACATTGCTGATTTATATTCTGTTTATAATTTAGTACTATAGCAAGATTTTTGTCACATATAGTTGCTAGGTCAGTTTTCTTCCAATCCATAAGTATGCATTTGGTTTGTGATTTCTAAGTGAGTGGCTCTGCATTTATCTCTTTTTCTAATTAACTAAAATTATTCTGAATTGTATTTCAGTCTTTTAGAATATTGGGAATCTTACCCAAAGTTGTGACATCAATACATTTAAAAAGATAGTCTCCTTATTCAAGTCATTAATAAGAAGACTTGTGGCTGTCTCATGAGGTGGTATTTCACTTATGGTGATGCACTAAATATCCTTCTCCTGTTTAATAAAGAGCCATTGACGGCCACTCACTGAGTTCAGTTTTTGAGCCAGCTACTGTATGTATCAACTGAAATGCCATCCAGTTTACTCTTAAATAACTTGCTAATCGGGTTTTCACACGACACTTTTCAAATGTTTTGCTGAAATTACAATAAGTAATATTACATCTATTTACATACTTTCACAATCTATGGAGGATTTCAACAGAATTATCTCATTCTGATTATTTGATAAGAAAATAGGTTTAGTTCTAGCAAGTTTTCTGGCATTAAGGCATTCTCATCAAAGTGCTGACAAACTGATTGCTTTATGATTTCAAATCTTCTTAGTAGTGACAGCTTGTTCATTAGATATCCCCCCCTTTTAAAAAATAGAACACTTGCCTTCCTGTTTTCCAGAATTATTCAAAAATAAAAAGTTCTTCCATACCATTAGCAAGCACATTCAATGGTCTATCCCTTTGAACTTCACACTCATTTAATATAAATAGATATTTTGTAACTGTTATTTTATCATTTTTCAGTTTCAGAACAAAAAGAAGCATAAACAAGGGCAAGGAGAAACTATATTTCCCTTTCCGGAATACTAGAACCCGAGGTCATCCGATGGAATTAAATCCTGGAAGAGTTATTAATTCATTGGATTTAGTCTGTTCAGTGAAACACTGCAGTTAGGCTACCAGATGTGGCATGCAAACATCCAGATGACTCACTTTTTTGTAACCCTGGTAGTTCTATTCTACTAAGATTCTCTGAGGCATTTACTTATTTTTAACATACCAGGTTGAATTATATAGGGATATTGGACTCTTAGGATGTATTTGGCCAAATTCCCAGAAATAAGTATATATTAATTCATTGCACATCCTAGAAAAAAATACTTTGAGGCAATAGTCAGCTAGAGTGCAACTGCTTTCAATATTCCAGTAAAATGTTCTTTATAAGAACTTTGAACCTTTTATGGAATGTAGGCCTGAATGTCCTTTTTTCTTATTTCTTCCCCATCTCTACCTTCTTCATACTGTCCTTTTGATGGTCACATTAGACATTGATGATGTGCGTATTAAGTGATTTAGAAGATATGTATCAGAATGCATGGGGGTTGTGAATACTATAACTCTTCGAAGAAGCTACTACACCTTCCTTCCTTCCTTCCTTCCTTCCTTCCTTCCTTCCTTCCTTCCTTCCTTCCTTCCTTCCTTCCTTCCTTCCTCATGAATCTGAAAAATAATGCAGCTGCTTTAATGAACAAACTTATTAAAACTATGGAACTTAAAAGCCAATATTTTTCAGGTTTGTGCAGAAGCTGCTTTAAAGAGAGGGCCCTGTGCATTCCAAAATTCCTCTTCTGAATCATTCTGGAAACATACCTGCCTTATTTTCATATAATGCCACATGTTTAAGATATTGAAATAGGCCCTGTGGAGGTAAATAAAAAACCTGACACAGAGAGGAAATTATTAGGGTTGCAGCAAGCACATACAAGTTTACATGCTTCTCTTTCCTGCTATACTTTTGATGAAATCACTTCCTTAAAACTGTAATTTTCATTGTAAGGAATAGTTTTAATCAAGGCCACAGCGGAAAAGGAAAGAGTTAAGCTTTACATTCTTACTTCCTCTGACATCTATTATTTGTGTATGTATGTTTTAACTGTGTATGTTAAATGCAAAAATGTAGTGTGTGTCATAACTAGTTTGGCCTGAAGAACTGGCAATTTTTCTAAACCAATGAGACAGCCAGGTTCTGCTCTCCTGCAACCCACCTGGCTGCCTGAAGAAATGTTAGATGTGTTTCTTCTATCCTTGTCATAGTCTTCATATGTACCAACTGACTGATGAATACAGCTCTCATTGCACAGGTATGCAGAGCAATTTGAGTCCCTTCCAGGCGTTTTATGGAAGTAATTGTGGAGGCAAGTATTTTGGCAACTCAATTTTACAAATATATTCAGTACAAAGTGAAGAAGAGATGTTTGATCTTATGTTTGAGTATGTCCTGGGGTAAATGGCAGCTGGAATGATGATGCATTTTATGTTACAGAACTTTGAAAGTGAGGAGAAATTTATCCTTAAGAAAGCAAGCATTTCCTCTTACGCTGCATCCCACAAACACGGGAACCTTGAACACATACTCAGTTGCTCCATCTATAATGTGCACATTATAGATGGACAACTGATTTTGTCTGGGATTATTTTCTCTCATAAAAATAACACAATAACACTTGCTGCAAAGTTACTTGCTGCATATTGAATTGCCATTTTATCACGGAATGTGTAATTTTAGAGATGCATGTGTGTTGTGTATATGTATGTGGCAACTATGAGGCAGCACAAGATGGCTTCAGCCAGGTTCGCTTCAGAGTTGACATAGTTACTCAGAACGCTGAGTGTGTGTGTGTGTGTGTGTGTGTGTGTGTGTGTGTTTATATGTGTATGTATATGTGTATGTGTATGCATGTATTTATCTGTCTGTCTGTCTATCTATCTATCCCTGTCTCAGTTTGGAGGAACTAGAAGCAATCTAAAGTTTTTTCAAAAATAATACATAAAGATAAAAACCATACTATAAAAATGATAGGCAATCAACCATTATAATAATAAACAATAATCAATTATGAATTTTATTAATACATTAACTAATATAGGTTCCAATGGCTCTACAACTAATCGTACAGTTCCCAGAGCAAACTTACTTCAGGGAGGTTAGATTGTTTTTGTAAACTCCTCTAAAGATACTGTGGTAGGATTCTCTCCATCTCTCTCTCTCTCTCTCTCTCTCTCTCTCTCTCTCTCTCTCAGGTTTGGACCAAAGGGTGGCATATCTCCCATCATATTCCCTTCCCAAGAACCATCCTCTTGAGATTGGTTGGGTAGAGAATAAAGTGGTTGGTTCAAAGCCACCAGAAGTATCTGGTGAACTTTTTTTGGCTGAGGTTAAATTGAATCTGATTGCCCTAATCCTTGCTTCTTATCTTCAGCTCAGCCCCACTCATTCTTACAGATGACTGTAAAACAATTATAAAGGTATAATTTGGGAATGGATAGAAAGTGATGGAGATAGCCTTTAGCAAGTGACACAGGTTGTTCCTGCCTGCTTATTTAATATCCAGTAGCCTTGATTAATGAACAAAGTTGTTATTATAAGATAGCAACATTCCCAATATTTCTCCCTTTCAAAGCAGGGTGGAGCCTGATGTTCTCCTAGACATACTTCCAAGGAGAGCCCCGGCAGGTCACCACATATAAAATAATTTTTGCTTTTCAAAATGTAAGGAATTGTAGACTTACTCTAGTAAAATGTCTGTTTTAATTTTCTAAAAAAAAATTCTAATAAAAAAAATGAAAGAAGGACTCATTTTCACATACTTCTTTTTTTGGCACTGTAAATTCAACTTGTTTTATAAGATGACTGGCAATAGACTCCATAAAATTGTCTGATTGTTATAGAATTGTTTTTGATCCTATCAGTTGAAGTCATGAAATAAGTTGTACTTTAACTAGTTTCTTGAAAAGCAACTCTCAGTTTCTTCAAGCAAAGGATATTTTTAAAAAATGCTATTTCTATCTATCTACAGTATTATCTATCTATCTATCTATCTATCTATCTATCTATCTATCTATCTATCTATCTATCTATCTATCTATCTATCTATCTATCTATCTATCTATCATCTATCATCTGTCTGTCTGTCTGTCTGTCTCTATCATCTATTTATTTTAATATATACAGACACTCATCTCACAAATAAGTTATTCTAGGTGGCATATAGCAGAATTAAAACAATAAATATCTAAAAAACTATCTTAAAAAACCTGTAAGAACAGAATTAAAACAAGAATAATAAATGAAATAATGTTAATAATAATGGAGCCACCTCACTAGTTTACCTGTCTCCTAAGGTTCCCAGGCTTGCTGATATAACCAGGTCTTGAGGGACCTTCAGAAAGGACGGGGTCATCTTCACCTTGGATTCCACAATGTGGGTGCCACAGCAGAGAAGTCCCACCACCTAGCGTCTGCCAGATGAAACTTCCTAGGGAATGTAATGCCAACCTGTAATTGTATGAAAGGAACCTGAAGAAACATTCTGTCTTTGGTTGCTTATTGTCTGCATTCATTGAGCACTTCCAAACTGCATCATTTCTGCTCTCCATTGTTCCAAGCTGCTTTGAAGTCAGCTGCATAATCATTTTCAACACTGCAAAACTTGGGAATACAGAAAATAGGCAAGGAATGCCATAAACCAATTCCATCAATCTCTCAAGCTGACTATTGGAGAATTGCAAAAAATGTCATTCAATGAATTTCCTGCCCCAAGCTATTAAAATTTACCCTCTTCATGCAAAGAGGAAATAGTAAATTCCTAATTCCCCTCCAGTCATTCCTTCATGGTTTTGGAACTGTTTTCATGACAAGAGCCACTGTGACATAGCAGTTAAAATGTTGAACTGGAATCTGAAACAACAACATCAGTCTGAATATTTACAAAAATATCTGAGCAGTTGTGAAATCACCAAGTAATCATAATTAATTCTGATTTATTTAAAACAAATAGATACTTCTATTTGTAATGTTGAGAAATGATGACGGTTTTTTTGAGCAAGGATCTTTCAAGTTATCAAGATACTTTTCTACTTTGAGGACCCTAAATAAAATGGTCCATCAGCTAAAGACCCGTAAAGTCCTGTCCATTTTCTACAGAACTTCCAATTTTGCAATCATTTTCTATGTGATTTTGAATGCATCTTGGACACAAAAACAAATTGGCTCAGATACCAAATTCCGATGACAGCATGAGAACACAAAACTCCAGAACAGTGTAGAAGCATCTTCTAACTACCTTCATGCCTTATAGGATGTATCTTGTCTTAAAATTTGAAACCCTTGTTATCACCATATTTTCTTGGCAGAGCAAGGAAGGATGTCAACTTTATTAGCTTTAAGAAGTGACTATATTGCTTAGCCAAAAGGATGCCTCCAAAGGATCTCATTCAGTGTGTCAATACAGCTCCAATGTCATGCTTAAAAAAGAGACATGGCCTTGCTTTATACACCTGCATTGAAGGTTTGATAGAAGTAAAGGAACCTTTTGAGATTTCACATAGGCTCTTTGTAGAGTGCTGCTTCACAAACAAAACAAGCTTTAAAAAAAACTCTCTGATTTTCAGCAAGTCAGGGGATATATTGGTAGACTAAAAGAAGGGAGGCTAAAGACTAATGAAGTCTCCACAGCCACTTTGCAATGTCTCCAAGTTCAAGTTACATGGTGCATTGATATAAATAAATGGTAAATTGATACTGGTTTTATAGCAGTGTAGTCATGGCTTCCAACATCCAACTCTGAGAATTGTCATGACAGAGCTAAAAAATTTCTCTTGGATTCATTCCCAGGGGTAAAGAAGTGCTCATTAAAGCATTCAAACTCTAGCGTTCCTACGAGTTTCCAAGCCTTCATATTTAAAATTCTGCTCAAGTCTGATTCAAGTATGTGAATTCCGTGCTCAAATTAAATATAAGGATCCCTGACTGGGATTTCTGCATTTTCATTAGTCATGGTTGAAAGGTCTTTTAGTTACACCTACATGATTTTCTCTCTGTAAATACAATTATTTACAGAGCCTGTGCATATTTGATAAAATTGGAGATCTTACCATGAATAGTATATACTTCTGTCCTGCTCTAAAAGAGTGCCATTTTAAGTAATTCTTCTTCAAAAGGATGAAGATTAAATAAAACACGGAAAAGCAAAATAGTCGATGTGGACTACCTCCTTTGTTATATCTTGGCTCCATATTATAGATTCCAAACTGACTTGAGTTTGGACAGTTTCCCAGTGAAATCTCTCTTTTTTTTCCACACAGACTTTGGAAGAGGACCAATATTCTAAGTGTGGTATCCGTGGTTTTAGACACAGATTCACTTCAATCTGAGGCAAATATTTTTTTTGGGAAATGACTGTATGTTGGAATCAGTAATGCTATACAGCTTTCTGTATCTTTCTGCTTCATCGCTCCGAGGACTGTAAATTCTATTTCTTTATAGCTGTTATTAACAGATATTGGTTATTTAAAAATCATAAAAATAATTTAAAAGTCATTTTTCTGCTTAGTAGATTACACACACACACACACACACACACACACACACACACACACATATATACACACATGAGATTTTCCTGCTGTGGCATAAGACATTGTGCAGAGAAGTCTGTCCCTATCATGTATCATTAGGGCTCAGCTTGGTTCGGCTCCCTATCATTAGGGAGCTGAGGTGGCGCAGTGGTTAGAGTGCAGCATGCAGGCTACTTCAGCTGACTGCTAGCTGCAGTTCGGCAGTTCAAATCTCACCAGCTCAAGGTTGACTCAGCCTTCCATCCTTCTGAGGTGGGTAAAATGAGGACCCAGATTGTTGGGGGCAATATGCTGACTCTGTAAACCACTTAGAGAGGGCTGTAAAGCACTGTAAAGCGGTATATAAGTCTGCTATTGCTATTGCTATGTATGTGCAGACACTTCATTTTAATGAGCTTGCCTTCAGCTGCTGAAATAATCTGAGGAAGCAGTTGTAGCATTTGTGTTTGGATTTTTTTTTTTGTCTCTTCAAAATATAGGCTGCTTCATGGTGGTTTACATTCACCCATTCAGTCTTCTAGACTATATACCTACCTTTTTATCCTGTAATGGTTGAAGATTCCCAAGAGGAAACTATCAGTGTGAAATGGTACATTTTAGGAACAATTAGTCAAAGACTAATGCATGCAAATGACTTTTTATAGAACGTTAATGCCAAAATTCTAATTCTGAAAATGGGGTAGAAAAAAGGAAAACATGATGAACCAACGGCCAGATTTTCAGCTCCGACGAATCAAATGGCAAACAAGATATGACACTTTGAGGTACTTCTTAACCCTTACATTTTCCTCAAGCACTGCCTGAAAAGTTTTCAGCAATTGAACATTAGAGATAATGGAATGGGCAGGTGCACCAACAATGGAAACCATGCTGATGGGTCCAACCTAGATCAAACTTCCTGCACCATATTTCATGTTTAAGTAATGCACGCTGTAAGGAGGATCTTGGGGATATGCATGAGAATAGATTGCATTGCTTCTGCAAATATTGTAGATCAGAATGACTGGGTAATGAGGTTACATTATTTTGTCCTTCTTTTGGCTATGATGCTTGTGGGGAATAAAGATTTTTCTCGTTTTTCTCACCATGTACATGTATACATCTGAACTAGACTGTGTTGTTTCTCTGTGTCATACAATATATGTGGGTATATCCATATTTATTTATTTATTTATTTAGTCATGTTTATGACCCTTTGAGAGCTCTATGCAATGAAATTTCATTTTAATGTATGTCGATTAGTGTACATTCAAAGTGACAGTTATTCTCTCTCTCTCTCTCTCTCTCTCTCTCTCTCTCTCTCTCTCTCTCT
>QLTV01003764.1:2026420-2041255 GCA_003457575.1 Thermophis baileyi | reverse complement strand
CCCTCCCTCCCTCCCTCCCTCCCTCCCTCTCTCTTCAAGATAAGGTTTCTCAGTGATGGCTTCTATCCTGCAGAATATCCTGTTAAGACACAAAAAGTTGTCTCAATCTGCTTCTGCTCTGAGTGGGATTTTAAAGACATCGTTGTTTTCTGTGGTTTTTAACTAAAAATGGTTCACAGCATGTGTTACACTCAGTGCTTGAAATGAATTTGATTTTAATTTGCTTTTTTAAAAAAAATATTCAAGGGTTTTTAGACCTCTAAGGCTGATATTAAAATATTTTGCATTTTATTTTTGTTTTGACCATATAAGCTGTGGGAAGCCTCAGAAGAGGGAAATAATTAAAAGTACTAACATAAAATAAAACATGCCAAAATCTCTTTGGGCATCTGAGGAATAGAGTTTACATAAATCCTTGAGGTCTCTTCTAGCTATTTAGGGTATGCGGAGAGCACATTGTCAATATTCATGAACATTTATGACTTTGGGAAGAAAGTAAACTATGCTATAAAGACTGCTAGATAGTTTTCAAAATAGGAGCGATTTCAATATTTTAAAATATTACAGTAACCAAAATAGTTCCCAAGGGCTATTTCACATTTTCTGTTTAACTTCTAATGTGGTGATTGTGCTAGTACTGGCTACCTGTTAACATTTACATGAGAATTTAGTTTAAAACATCAGTTCATGAAAGGATAGCTAGATTAGCCTTGGAGATCAATTAATTTATGAAATCGCCGAACCTTCAATCAAAACGAGAAAATAAAAGAGTCATATAAAATGAGACTTTGAATAATTTGCGTCATTTGAGTATTTAAAATGTAATTGGCTTATCTTTTTTAAAAAGGATTTATATAAGAGTAAGAAATTATCTGACTCTAGGGATTTGAAAGACAATTTTAGCCATGTGATCTACGTATAAAATAACCCTCGTGTGGTTTTAAACTTGTAAGAGTTGTGGGAGACATCAAAACTAACAAACTAAATAAGGTCACAAAATAAAAGTTGCACCAAAAGAGCCATAAAAATTTATCAGGCTCGCTACTGCCGCATGCTTCCTAAAAACAGACCAAAAAATATATCAGAAGAAATTACCATATTTTTTGGAGTATAAGACGCACCTTTTTCCCCCCAAAAAGAGGGTGAAAATCTGGATGCGTCTTATACTCCGAATGTAGCCCTGCCCAGCATCTCAAATGGAGGTTTCAGAGGCTGAAAAAAGCCTCTGAAATGGAGCTTCAGAAAAAAAGCCTCTGAAAAAAAAGCAAGGCACAGAGCTCACAACCAACGAACCTGTTGCTAAAATTCACCTCTGAGAACTGACTGGGGGTATTCCGGGAGCACGATCCACCCACCAATCAGCTTTTTTCTTATTTTCCTCCCCAAAAACTAAGGTGCGTCTTATACTCCGGTGCGTCTTATACTCTGAAATAAAATAGCAACTGAGGAAATATAAAAATGAATACTTGCTCACTTGCTTACAAGTGTTTGTCATAGTCGTTACATAAAATTGCCACTTACGAGACTAAATGTTCTACTTCATGTGAAGCAATTTACCAAAATATTGCTTTTCATTCAGTAGGTGGGCTATATGTATATTCATTTCATAAAAGTTCCCACTTAATGCGACTTCAATGAAATAATGCTTGGATTGACACTCATGGTTATTTAACACAAAATCGAACAGAACAACTCTGAAATGGAAGGTCATTTACCCATTTTAGACAAGCCCCTTTAGATAAGCAGCTTGTTCAGTTTCAGCAATTTCTTGCTTTTGCATGTAATTAACCATTCCATTGAAAGGGTACGATGTAAATAAGGCCATACAGGACATCTGATTTATATTACTCAAGTGAGCAAGTGTTATTTTATCATAGAATCCTTCCTTGCTGATAGCAAATGAAACAAAGGTATATACAGAAGGGAAAGAAACTATAAGTAGGAATATTGAATAAATTCTCCATGGATTTGGTCTATGTAGGAATGTGATCTGCCAAAGTTGACCCTGTTGTGTGTGCATACAGATGCACACATGAAGAGCATGTATTGCAAAAAGAGTCTTCCACACAGTGCTGCTTTTATTTCACCAAATCCTCTAAACCCGATTCATCTACTTATGTCATCTTCTGCATTCTGACCAACAGAATAGCAAAACAAACAAACAAACATCATTAATATTTTATCCCATGTTCTGTGGCATCAAAAATCCCTTTGGCACCTTCACACCATGCAAAAAAGGAAAGGAAAAAAAATGGCTGTCCCCACCATGTCTTTTGCAGCCAGTTGTCATTTTATGTGTGGTCACCAAGTTGCAAGCTGCTGCAATGGCTTGAGCAAAGAAGAAAGGAGATATGTTCTAAACCAGTTGGGTGGGGAGATCTGGAAGTTGACGTTCATCCATCTTAACTTCAAGATGTCCTAGGCCAGGGCTGTCAAACTCGATTTCATTGAGGGCTGCATCAGGGTTGTGTTTGACCTCGGGGGCTAAGGTGGGCGTGGCCAGGGTGAGCATGACCAGCTTGACGTCACTCATGTCAGGGGGCCTGTGTTGGCCTGAGCGCTCTGCCAGCGAAAATGGGCTCCCGATCTCTCTTTTCAGCTGGGACAGCTTTCTGCAACCCTCTGCCAGCGAAAATGGAGCTTGGGAGGGCCACACGTGGCCCTTGCGAGCTGTGTTTTTGGCTGGGATGGCCTGCTGCAACCCTCTGCCAGCGAAAACGGAGTTCGGGAGGGCCACACGCAGCCCTCCCGAGCTCTGTTTTCTCTGGCAGAGGCACAATGGGCTGGTCCTTTGCTGTTTCCAGGGCAGCTCCGCGGGCCACATCTAAGCACCCTGCGGGCCGGATCTGGCCTGTGGGCCTTGAGTTTGATGCCCCTGTCCTAGGCAATGCTTAGAGATGAGAATCAGGAACAGTATGCTCTGTGGGGGGGGGGCAGCAAGACAGAGACATATTTGGAAGAATTTTTTTTTTTTTTAAATCCCTTTAACCAGCACAAAACGGAAAGGAGATAAATTGCTGGCAACTGCCCTTTCACTCAATTTAGGGAACAGTTGTTAGATAAAAATTAAACAAAGCAAGACCAAGCAGTGGCCAAGCACTTCACAGGTGGCTGATCCCCTGCAGAAGAGAAACTGACAGAACTCTTGCCAATTTCATCCCAGCTCCCTTTGCTAGGGATCCTGTGAATACAGAAACATTTGCAAGGGACTGCAAAGAATCCAAGCAGTCCAGATTAATCCATCTTGTTTTTCAAAGTGGAATCAGTAGGCTGATGTGGATTCATTTAATCCTATGCCCAAACAAACAAACCTTGAATGGTTGCTGTGATGTGGGAACTTACCTCTTTCAGGACCTATGAATCATCTTTGAGTGAAATCATAAATGCTCTCAGCACATATACTCATATAGCACTGATCATTTCTTAAAGCAACTGAATCTTCTGAACTTCAGCATAATCCTTGGATGAGCCATGTTTGGCTTAGACCATGGGTGTCAAACTCACAGTGTCACGTTGCCGTCACGTGACGTATTGCGACATTTTCCCCTTTGCGGAGCTGGGGTGGGCGTTGCTGTGTGATGCATCTGGCCCGCAATTTGACACCCCTGGCCTTAGACTATGGCAGATTGGTCCTCAATGTGCACCTTTCTACCTTTAAATTCAAAGACTTATTTTATACCTCTCTGCCTCTTATGTCCTTATATTCATCAGCAGTCCTAAATGGAAACACTGAGGAAGAAAAAAATTCAGAGCAGAACTTGAAAACCACCGAGTTTTCATGAAGAGTTATTTAAAACTCCCCCATCACAAATGTGTTTTAATTCTAGTGCTTTCCCGTGAGCCCCTTATAGAGATAGATGTGAAAGCAGAGATTAAAATGAGATCATTTTGCAGAAAGATCCTACTTGCTGCTTTGTTATCTGATGAATCATGGATAAATCTGCTGCAGTACTCTAGGTGGCATCTTGTTAAGAATAATCAAACCAAGAAAAGCTCTTGCAATGATTATAATATCTGCCTTGCTGTCAGTATGTAATACAATTCAAGAGCAGTAAACTCTTGGAAACAGTATGGAACATGTTCAAGAGCATCCCAAAGGTGCTTTTTTCAAAAGGCAACTGGACTTTCTGGTTAAAAGAATGCAAATGACCAGCTGTCTGCAAGGATCCTTCCATTCCCCACCATCCAGTCAGAGCTGAAGAAGCTTCTTGGAGCTTCTTCTAAAAAAACCCAGAAAGTCCAGTTGCCTCTTGAAAAAGCACCTTTGGGACAACCATGACCTGGATGACTGAGAATCTCCATAGACATGTATGTTCAAGATCAGTGCTGCACAGAGAATGTGAATGACTAGCCTAGGTAAGGAAGAGAAACAGTGAGTTGCTTGCACGCAAGATGTGTTTATTACACACACTGACCATACATGAAAGAACACTTGCAGACAATGCCCTGAATATATAATTACATGTACTTATTTAAGGTTCACTGTAATATGCATTGCATTTGATTGGAAGGAAATTTTCCAAGGAATAGAGAAACAATAGCAGATGCGCAGGAATTGTATCAATATATTCTAGCTCCACTTCTCTAGCCCCAAAGCAGATGCTACAGATAAGGCCAAATTGTGATGTTTAATTTAATACTTGAAGTCCTTATATATGCCATGTGTTTCTAAAAATTTTTTTGGAATGTACGTCCAAATAAAATTCAGAGATAATCGTACATGGAGCTAAAAGCCCAGGATGTGTATCAAATGCAACATTCAGCTCAGACTCTGATTAGACGATTTGGAGAAAGTCCTGTTTCAAATCCGACCAATTTAGCTCCTGCCTGCTTTAATTTGGGGATAAATCCCAAGCGAGATTCAGAAATCCAAAGCTTGCTCCCTCTCACCAGCAACCCCTGGAAATCAGTCAATCTGTCTGCAGCAGGGCTGTATAAAGCATTCCACAGAGGTACTTTGCAATGTGGGGGAACCTTTCTTCAAATTGTTACAGCAGATGCTTCTCATACAAGGCTTAAGCATGTCCTTCAAAAGTTGAGCATGATTGTCTCCCCGTGGGTGTGCATACACAGCCATACCACTCTGCTTTACAGTTTCAAGGAAATACCGTAGTTTTAGGAATGTTTCTGTTAAGTTCCTGTAAGATTTACATATATATGAGAGAAAAAGAGACTGATAGTTTAGATTTTTTTTTTTGGCTCTTTTCTCTGGAATGATACACTTCACATTCCAGAGAAAATTATATGCAAAAAGTGTCTTTGTAGCTTTGGGGTAGGAAAAATATTCCCTAATCTGAATGGTTACTGCTGGCAATTCAAATGAAAACACCATATGTTTTAGAGCTAACTTTCATAAGATGTCTTCCAAATACTTTCCTCCCACCAGAGCTTACGATGAATGTTCCTCACTCCTCCCATCCTCTCCTTATAATTGTATGGGTAATGATATTGTTTGTGAACACCAGAGCCTCACAAATGAGTGCAAGAAATACTGAAGCTTCACATCTAGAGGAAAGCTCAGGGCATGATCTTAAGAAGGAAGGGTGCCAAAACTAGTTGATTCTCTAAGTGAAGATAATGTTATGAATTTAAAATGTATGCAATAGAACATTATGATTACACAGTGTATAAACAGTAAAATGTGCAGACAGCCACAGATAACAGGGTGAGTCAAAACAATGAAGCATATAATCTATACACATGAGAAACAGAAGAGAGAAGACAAAACATTTAAAAAGCACATGAACTTTAAAAATTGAGCTGAAATTGGGTGGGATGGCAAAGAAGAATTTGGTATACAATTGAGTTTAAACAAATCAGAAGATAATTAACAATAAAGAGCAGCAATAAATAAAACTTATGAGTATATGATGTGTAAATGAATGATTTTGAAAAGAAGAGGGAACATAAAGACAGGGTAATAGATTGGTATAAAGACTAGGAAATAAATTAATTTTGATAATGACTAAAATCAAGAAGGATAAGGTAATCACACAAAAACATTCTTTGTCTAAGGGGTTCCAAATATTCCCATTTAGCGGTCTGAAAAAAAAGGGAGAATATAAAATTTGGCATTCCATTTGGGTAAGGTTTCTAGTTTGGGGCTGCAAAAATCTAGATAATGCTTAGAAGGCAGCAAAGTGCTTAGAAGGATGTTAATTCTGGTTTAATTCTGGGAAGATCCTCTTTTTTGATTCTGGTGGTTTTAAAGGGAATCTCCAATGATCTTGATGATATCACAGATCTCTCCAAAATGAACAGGAGGGTGAGTCAGAATTTAATTGAATTAAATACACATCCTTACAATGAACTCTGATGGATGCAATTTCTCATGTTGTATTATACTGACATATTATTCATGTTGATGCATATATGGAGATTTAAGGAACTAACTGCAGTAGCAATTATTCAAGTGTTTGTCTTCTCATCTCATTTTAAGGGATATTCCATATTAGGACTTTGTGCTGTTCAGAATTGGCATTGGACCTGTCCGATCAGATGACATTGACTCATTTTAGAGTTTTGTTGGTCTTTGGGGAAATGTGCTTCTGGGCCAGTTGACTTTCACTTCTATAAGACAGGTGCTTGCTCCTTAACCCCATTGGCTCCTAGGCCTAAGTGGGTCATTTAATTTTAAGATAACTGCTCATAAAACAAAACAGAATAAAATGGAATGGCTCTTCACAGCTGACTATTACATTACTGAATAGAAGGAAGAAACAGACAGAACTTTTGGTAAAGGATCTGCTTTCTTAGCCTGGACTGGAACACTTGTGAAAAGCATTGCAAGAATCTGCCAACAATCAAAAGAGCCCACAGCAAGTCTAGCCATATTTTAAAGTGGAATTCCTTGAGCTTATTTACATTAGTTAGGGCTTATTCCCCCCCAACTGCCTTCCAACTTACACAGCAGTATGCAACCATTAACATATCTCTATATCTACCAGTATATATCTATATATCTATATAGATCTCTCTCTCTCTCTCTCTCTCTCTCATCTATCTATCATCTATCTATCTATCATATGTGTGTGTGTGTATACACATACATATATGCATATATCATCATCATCATCATCATCATCATCATCATCATCATCATCATCATCATCATCATCATCATTATCATCATCATCATCATTTTAGCCATTGTCTATCCACTGTAGAAGAAGGCCTCTTCTACATGTTTCCAACCAATACAGTCCTAAGCTTTCTTTTGCCAATTGGGCCTGCAATACTTGCTGATGTCATCAATCTATCTTGTTTATGTCTCTTTTGTAGATTCTTTTTATCAGTGGGAACTATACTCTCTCTCTCTCTCTGTGTGTGTGTGTGTGTGTGTGTAAACAAACAAACAAACAAACAAACAAACAAATAATCTGGCTGTGATTTACCAACATGGCTTCATTATACCTTTCAGGCAAATCATTTGGATGTTTCCTTTCTCTATGTAAGTACCTTCTTTGCACAGCTTTTCATTGTAGAAACATGGGTAATAGAATGGAATTATTTTGCAAAGTATTATTTTTTTTTGTCTGATTGGGAAGAGGTGGTTTTTGCTTTTCCAGAACCCAGTACATCAGATCAGGAACGGTAGCACTAGTTGAATAAGGGGTTTCATGCCTTGTTATTGATTTGCTGAAGGAAGTACTGATTGATCACTCTACTCTCAGCATATTCCCGGTCTTTTGAAGCCAGCAACAGCAAAGACAAAGAAAAAATCAGTTTTGAATTATTTTAAAGGGATTGTGAAGTGCGGATGGTAATGGCATGGAAGTATCATTAGGATTTATTACTCGGTTACACAGATATGTACACAAAAGGCAGACTGTGAGCAAAGTCTGGTAATCTAAGACTTCAACTGCTGAAAAAAGATTTGGATCCTCAATTTTTTACCCTGAAAGAATGAAACAATATTTTCTTATGCATACCATACAGATTAGACCTAGCTAGAGATGTTTCAGTACCATGTGTTCGTGAAGAATTTCTTCTGATTGAACAGAATGAAAATATATGACACTGACCAGAAGGACAAGAGATCCGGAGCAGTTGAGTCAATGGAAGATCAGAATCATTCACAAGCTTATCCTGTCTATCATGAGCAGTTTTGTTATACCATTATTACACTTATAAACATTTCAACTTCTGTTAAACTTTTCCAATGCCTGTCTAACCCCATATCAGAAAAAAACATTATTTTAAGAATAATGTACAGGTAGTCCTCAACTTACAACCATTGGTGTAGCAACTATTTGAAGTTACAAAGGCACTGAAAAAAGTGACATCACCAGTCCTCACGCTTACATCTATCTCAGCATCTCCATGGACACGTGATTAAAATTTAGGCATTTGGCAGCAGGCATGTATTTATGATGGTCACCATGTCCTGGGATGATGTGATTGCCATTTGAGATCTTTCCAACAAGGCTTTCAACAAGCAAAGTCATAAAATTCAGCATGATTCACTTAACAACTGCCTTGCTTAGCAATGGAAAGTCTGGTCCCAATTGTGGTCATAAGTTGAAGACTATCTGAATTTTGTTATAAAGGCATGGGCTTTTGTGAGTTCACTCAGATGCGCAGAATGGTTTAACCGAGATAAGATTTAAATACACTAGGATGAGGCTGGGGAGAGAAAGTCAGCAGGGGTTGTGCAGATGAAGGTTCCATGAGAGACAGATTGTACGTATCTTATCCATTAACAATTATAACAGGGGTCCCAAGCCCTGGGCTGTGGCCCAATACCAGGGCCTTGAACCCTTTGGAACCGGGCCCAGGGGTGGGTTCCAACTTACCTCGCTGCCGGTTCGCTCCCTCCTGCGCCGCGTGGGTGCACCTCGTGGGCACGCGCACTTTGTGCGCACGCGCATGCGCAGTAACAAAAAATCCGGAAAAAATAAATAAAAAAGAAGCCAAAAAAAAAGATGGCAACTGCATGCACAGTGCCAGAAGTCGGCTTCTGCACATGCTCAGAAGGAAAAAATAAAATAAAAAAATATCCAAAAAAAAAATTCAAAAAAAAAAGATGGCGGCCCCCACGGACTGGCACCGACCGATCTGGTTCAGTGACATCAACGTGATGTCACCAGCAGGCCGCTACCGGTTCAGGAGAACCGGTCCGAACCGGGAGGAACCCACCCCTGACCTGGCCGTGGAAGTGGCGGGCGAGCAAGCGCATGCATGCACATCCCCAGTTGCGCGAACAGCAAGCAAGCGCTCGTGCAAATGTAGCTGCACACACGCTTGCCTGCCACTTGCACAGAACTATCTCCTCCCCTCCCTGGCAGTCCACAAAGCTGAAAAGGTTGGGGACCTCTGAGTTATAACATGTTTTTAAAAATCTGGGGTTTTTTTAGGTTTCAGGATTTCTCAGAAAACACAGTTTAAACTGTGTTTTCTGAAAAATCCTGAAACCTAATGATGATATAAGCTGAACCATCTCTGTCTCCCTTTTTTTAAGAGTAAGTTCAATTGTGCTGGTGTAGTTTTTTTGTTTGTTTCAGAACTACTACTTTGAGATATGTAATGGAATGTCCTGGGAAGGTTCAAATGCTATTGCTTTTTCCTTGCTTTGTACCCTGAAATTAATTTTGTGTCTATTAGTTCTTTTTTGCAACTTCTGGCCTGTTTGTCCTGTATAGCTCATCCTACATAATGTGTCATTTACACATTACACAGGGAAATTGCTTGCTGATGATGACATGTAACACATTACAGGAAGAGAATGTGAAGGTATCTCTAATCAGTGTTTTTCAACCTTGGCAACTTAAAATATGTGGACTTCAACTCCCAGAATTTCCTAGCTAGCATTCTGGGACTTGAAGTCCACACATCTTAAAGTTACTAAGGTTGAGAAACTCTGCTCTAGAAATTTGTATATAAGGCTTTGTTGCCTTACCTCTGGTGCTGTGGAAAATAAAACACTTTTTTTAAATACCCCTTCAGTTTTAGAACACTACTACTATGTCTTCCCTTACATGTCTCTTCCTTATGCTAAATATGCCCAATTCTTTTAATCATTTTTTTTGCACAGGATTTAGCCACCTGGTCTCTCACCATTATTGTTGCTTTTTTCTGTATGAATCCAGCAAATCAGGGATCAGATATCAGAGTGACGATGGTTTGCCATTCTGCAGCAAATCTGTCACAAACTGAAGGCAATGCTTTTTGTCATTCTGCCTGCACTAACACTTTTTCTCATTTCATATAATATGCATTAGTCAGTTTCTTTGTTATGCTTTGGCAAAATTTTGACAGTGAACCCGAAATATATTCACATCAAAAAGATTGCTGTAAAACTGGGATGCAGGAAACCTATCCTTATGGATTCCTTATTCAGGATACTTGTTTATTTAGAGACAACAGGTTTATGAAATGTTAATCAGAAATGTCCCATCTTACCCCTTTATGCATTACAGTACTGTATATTTGCTAAAATTTAGAGATGGACCTGAAGTAGCTTACCAGATATGACATATTAGGATGGAGTATCATTAAAATCATTATCAGAGAAATTACCTGTCTATCAACAATCCTAGTTATAGAGCTCTTATATATCCACAATGTTGGAAATTGACACCGTCAATTGACAGGGAAGAAAATATTGTTTTTACTTTTAGAAACGATAGCTTGTACACATGCCAATCTTTGTGCTCTTCCTTCTCCTTCTCTTCCCAGGTCAATGCTACCAATTGCTTGCCATTAATCCCGAATGCACATGCACAAGAATAGCATTATCTCTGAATACGAATACAAGGTGCCCTGTTTGCAAAAAAAAAAAAAAAAAAAAAAAAAAAAAAAAAAAAAAAAAAAAAAAAAAAAAAAAAAAAAAAAAAAAAAAAAAAAAAAAAAAAAAAAAAAAAAAAAAAAAAAAAAAAAAAAAAGAAAGAAAGAAAAAAGAAAGAAAAAAATAGACACATGGAGCTGCCGAAAGCAATGGGGCTAATTAATATCGTCTTGACTCGAACAGACTCCCCACCCTCCTCCTCCTCCTCCAGATAAGAGAAACAAGACACAGCCTGTCTCCTTTCTGTTCCTTGCAGACACAGACCATAACTTCCTCTCCCACTCCTCCCAGGCCAGAGGAGAATGTTGTTCCTCAACCCCTTTCGGCGGCCATGGACAGTTCACAGTCCATTTTCAGCAAAGGGGAAAGGAAATACTGTAACAGAAGCCTACCACCCTATAGATTCTCATGTGAAAGTGTGTGGCGCTATCAAACAAGCAAAACATCACTTCTCTGAATGATACATTAGAGGCAATTTGGACAGGCTACAAGGGTTTTGGCAAGCTTTTCTGCTTTGCTTTTTGTCTTTTCATCTTCCACTCCAGTCTTGGAAGGAGCACAACTATGTCATGAAGGTGTTGGAGAGGAATTATTGCCCAGAAGGTGTGGGGGGGGAATTCAAGCAGAGGGGGATTTCAAGCAAAAGCATGGAGCACTGAGGATCCCGAATATTTCTCACAATTAAGGAAAAAAATGACTTATTTCCACTGCACTCCTATAGTACTTACCCTGGAATAACTACACTGAAATTGTTATTCGATCACTATAGGCTTCTGATAAATCTCACTGAAAAAAATGGATGTTCATAACTGCGCCCACATCTAACAATAACTATTTTGTTACTTTCATTAGCTCACTTTCATGAGAGGTCTAACTAGAGGTGCAGCTCACTTTCATGAGAGGTCTCATTAGAAATGATCAGAACAACAATGAAATGAGGATAGGTTCGCTGTCCAGAGTTATTGTCAGTTGGGCAACTTCATAAATGTGATTCAATCATAAATCCTAAAACAGCTTCATAAATAATTCAATCAATTAATCCAAGGGCATTGTTAAGCATGGGCTTATGGCATCTCCCCCAAACATAGTTTCTGTTTTTGTTTCCAGATTAATGGAATGCTGGTGGCAATTTAATGCTTGTTTACTTTTTTGTTTGTCTGGTTAACTGCTTGATGGCTAAACAATTTTCAGGGGGAATTGCAGCTAGCAAGGAAAGGGTTCACACATTTCTTTCTCCATATGCTACAGCTCACAGAAACATATGTATATATTCGCCATTGGTACATAGCAACTTTGCAGTTGTGTCATTTTACCATATAATGAATCTCTGCAGTTTTACAAGTGGGTGAAGGATGGCCTGCTTATCTCTTCAGCCATGAGATATAATCAACCGGCTATTTATCTCTATTGAAGGACAGCATCTCCCAAAAGGGAGGAAAAAAAATTTGATAGATGGATGCTTTATTTTGCCATGATGAAAACTATCTTTTCTTCTTAAGGCAGATTTCTTTTGACAACTAGTTCACAATATAAGTAAACAATTTTGAAAAGGCCAAACAATCAGTGCTCTGAAAGCTGCATGTGGTTTCCAATCCCTTTTTTTCCTAGCTCCTGAACTCCCTCCAGAAGGATCCCACTGAAAATTCAACAACAAATTGCTGAAAATTAGTGGCATTTTTTATTTCCTCTTAATTTCATTTATCTGACCTGAAAAACCCTGGGTACTACCAGCCATACAGGTCCTAGTACAAAATGATGTTTCTGAGATATTTATTTTTAAAGCTCTCCAAAGCTTTTGCTGTCCTATTTCTATATTCCCTTATTCTTTGAGAAGGGGAGGATAACATGAAATCAGGTTGCATATACATGTGAATGTGCCAGAGTTTCTGCCCATCACTGCATATTACTGCTATCTGTTGCCAAATAACCATCAGCCTATATCAGTATATGCATGATATAGAGATAAACAGTATATACATGATATAAACAGAGTCTGAAAATATCTTGATGCTCCTGTTGTAAATTGTTTAACATCACATCTCATTGCTAAGTGTAAGGAACAAAGCTGAACAAAAACTAGTGCTAAAACTACTGTTCCCAGGCTAGACAGAACTGTTGTGTCCCAAGGGCAAAACAATGGCCATATATTCAGTGACACAAAAAAGTGGGAGAGAATGAGTTCTATGCACTACAATATGCAAAGTGAGCATTTGGCTAAATTCCTGCTTCAAATGAAGATACTAATTTAGCCAAGTCAAGTCTAAGGGCTTTTTGCTGAGTAAGCTAATTTATGATTAAGGGGACCCACACAGACAGACACACAAATTTGTTAAATTGCATCTGTGGCCCAAATTGGACATTCCAATTCATATACTACAAGCTTAGACATAAGCTTTCGAAACTTCCTGCGATTTATTCAAAAGAAATTGAATGTGAGAAATTGATAATTGATCCAAGCTGGGGATGGAAAATTGTTTTGTAAATTAATGTTTTCTGGGTTCGCAGTGCACTGAACCTTGAATGAATAAAAGACCTATGTACTAAGACAGAAAAAAACAAAGAATGGTTGAAACTAATTTTCACTGAACTTCTAATGTTTAGTGAAAACCGAAACATTCTATCCAAGATTGGGTTGATTTTAATTGCTTTACAGTAGGAATCCAGCTGCTGTTCATTTTCTGTTTCTTTCTGTTTCTTTCTTTTCTTTTTTAGTTTTTATTAAGGACTTTTATCCATTTTAGCTGAACATTTTGGTGTATTAATTTTTATCGTGTTTTACTGCTGTTTTCATTTTAGATGTATGCATATTATTTTGGGTACTCAGGAGGTAGAGACTGAGTCATCAGTATATCAAACACAAATAATATTACTTGTATAATTAGTGCAGATTTAGTTTAATTATTATCTAGGCTGATTCTCAACTCTCTTTTTAGAAAAGCTAACCAAAAATGATGTGGGATTTAATTTTCTTGGAACTACTGCTTATTAAAAAAACATTCAGAAATAATTATCTTAGCCTTTCCCTTATACCCTTTGGTCTTGATCCATCAGTCATATTCACTTGCTTAACTTGATTTGAATATGCCAACTCATCTGAAAAATACCATTTTAGGCAAAATCTTCCTAAACATACAAAGAGTTTCCTGCTGCTGCTAATTAAAATAGAAAACTATTGTTTTCTTTTGTTTAACTAGTCTGTAACATTTCAAACAATCATTTCCTCAGAGGTCCTTTCAACATATATGTGGAATTCTTGCAACTGAAATATTTAGTCTGCAGCCTTCTTGTTAATAGGATTACTAAAATACATCTTGTAACATTTGCCATGCAAGAGGAAGGAATTTCTCCTAAAATTGCTTAAGAGGGCTAATATTCCAATTAATCTCCAAAAGCCAAACTCTTTTTTTTCAAATAATTTTTATTAAACATTTTCTAAAAAAGATTTTTTACAATTTACTTTTTGACAATCTTTCCATATCTATTTGCTCCGTTCACAGAGCAGGTAAGTTACAGAAACAATTGTTAAGCTCCAATTGCTTCAGATAACACCACAAATCTAAACATATCATGAAAGAGAAAATTATGGTCCTCTATATGTTATTGGACTTCAGTTCTCATCAGCCACAGCCAACATGGCCAACAAACATAGATAATGAAAGATAGAGTCTAACAACAGGACAACTACAGTTTTCCATCCATTACATCCATACACACCTATACATGTAATCCTTGCTTAATGACCATTCATTCAGCAGCTTTCAAAATTTTGATAGAACTGAACATGTGGTATTTATGAACAGTTCCAGCTGTTGCAGTGTCCCCACAATCACATAGTCACTATATGTGATCTTCTTTGCTGGCGTCCAACAAGCAAAATCAACAGGGAAATTGGCAGGAGGTCACCATAGTGATCAAATGATGTCTTTGCTAAATGACTCAGTTAAGTCATTTAACGACTTAACTGGGTACTAGGCAGTGCAGTCATGTGACATCACATTTTATGTCTAGAGAGAGAGAGAGAGAGAGAGAGGGAGGGAGGGAGGGAGGGA
>QLTV01003764.1:2008894-2026388 GCA_003457575.1 Thermophis baileyi | reverse complement strand
AGGGAGGGAGGGAGGTGTGTATGGGAACAAGAAAGAGAAGAAGAGGAACTGGTTAGATGAAGAAGACTATTTAAATGGGGATTACATATTTTGCATCTACAAGTTATCAGCTTCAGCTTTCCTTCTACCTGGGTAAAAAAAAAACCCATTCTAAATACCCTTTTGAGGTCCTGCAGAATTTCTGCTTGGCAATGTTGATAGGGCTGGAAATAGCTGACTAATGCAATAACCCATCTCTTGGATTGTAGTAAGTTCTCTGGTAAAATTTGAAAAAGAGAAAAATCTTTGAATACTTGCCTGGAGACTATATCTTGACTGTAAACATCTGGGATTAGATAGCAGCAAATATTTTTTCTGTCTGGATTTTTGCAATCCAGATATGATAGCTACATTCTTACTTCAATTTATCCAGTTTCTACCTCTGGATGAACTGTGGTATATTTTATTTATTAAACTAAGGTGCTGCCCATCTTGCCTAGAGGCAATTCTAGGCAGCATACAATCAATAAAACACCAATAAGCAACTTTAAGACATTTGTTCTCTTTGTTCTCTTTGTTCTCTTTGTTCTTCACCATGTAGACACAGACTTAGGTGTTCTTATTTTTGTTATGCAAATATATTACTTTTATTCTTTTCTGGACTCCGGTCTTATTCATGAGGATTGAGGGCAGGGAAACAAGATTCATTTCACCTCTAATTATTTATCTCCGCAACAAAAACAATAAATAGTAATATTAAATTGTAATATAAGAGAAATCCCCCCTCCCAGGGCTGAAATTCAAAATTTTCCCCTACCGGTTCTGTGGGCGTGGCTTGATGGGCATGGAAGGGGAAGGATACTGCAAAATCCCCATTCCCTCCCCACTCCTGGGGGAAGGATATTGCAAAATCTGCATTTCCACCCCACTCTGGGGCCAGCCAGAGGTGGTATTTGCCGGTTCTCCGAACTACTCAAAATTTCCGCTACCGGTTCTCTAGAAGCTGTCAGAACCTGCTGAATATCACCCCTGTCCCCACCCCAAAATCAGATGGGGTCTTATCTTAGTCCATTATAATTTTGCACTGATTTTTTTTTTTTTGGGGTGGGGAAATTTCTCTTATACTACAATCACAATTTCTTTGTTCACAATTGTCCAGTGATTATTCTTATGGGAATAAAATTGGAAGAAAGATACTCTGTATGTCACCTTGAACTTACATATGAATAAAATCTCATTGTCAACTCATAATTAGAAAATACAAAATTGATATTGAGTATTTTCACTTATAATAGTCAAAGGGATTTTTTTCCCCCAGTGAATGACTTAGTTTTATTCCAAATTGATATTTGTTTTTCCACTCATGAAAAGTGATTATGACTTTTTATCTTCTAATAATTATACAGAAGCAAGTGATTGAGAATATTTCCTATAAAGCAGAATTTTGATCTAGCATACCTTCTGATGGTAACCCATCTGAGATTTATTTGCTTAAAGAGCAATTTCTTTCCTTCTTTGGAAATCTTACATTTAATATAGTGACAGTAGGTGAAGCCAGCAGGGGTGAAATTGACTGGAGTTAATTAGTAAAAGACCAACTGAAACAGTATGTTCTAAATTGCTTATGGGAATTTCTTTGTGGCTTGTTAGTTTTGGAGAGAGCAATCTGAAATTTCCCACCCACAGAAACAAGAGTGATTATATTGAGATTTCACATAATTGCAAAACCCTGGTCACAATGGGTTTATCTCATGCCAGTAACTGGGACGGCACCTTTGTCTAGTAGAAGACAAGGTGTACAAGTTATTTGCTTATTTATTTTATAGGCTGCCCAGCTCCCAAATGACTCTTAGAGTTAAAAGCCATCTTATTAAAAGAAAATACAATAGACCAGAAGAGCAAAGTTAAAAACCAAAATAAATTCAGCAAAGAAAAATAAAATGAAGCAAAACAAGGAGTCTCCACAAATAGCCTGTCCCAAGATCTGGGAGAACAACCAGGTTTTCAACAATTTCCTGAATGACATAAAGGTGTGACAACCACACAAACCTCTGAGGGAGACCTAGGTATCATCCTTCCTGGATCCATTAAGATGGCAGTCTTTAATTGATGGGCCCAAAGCACAGTCATCCTGATGAATTGAACTGGATGGACAGAGAAAACTAATGAACCCTTGAACAATCAAGTCTTATGTCATGAAGGGACTTTAAAGATAATAACCAGTACTTTGGATTGCACTGGAAGTGAACTGTAAATCAGGGCAGCTAGGGAATAACATTATTTTCCCATCACTGCCTGCACCACTGCATTCTAGATGAGCTACAGCTTTCAGGTGATTTCCAGTGTTACTCCATTTCTTTATCTAAATGTATTGGCTGCCAAACTTCTATGGACTCTGGAGCAGGGGTGGGTTCTGGATTCTTCTACTGCCGGTTTGCTCAGGGACGCGCCCCCGCACGCGCGCATGCACAGTACTAAATAAAAGGCTTCTGCGCATGCGCAGAAGCAAAAAAGAAGATGGCACCGCCTATGGCGCCGCCTATGGCGCCGTGGAGAGAAATGGCTCGGGGGCGTGGCAGGTCTGGGTCGCTGCCGGTTCCAGCGACCCAGGCCGCCAGGTTACTAACGGCTCTATAGAACTGGTCCAAACCGGTAGGAACCCACCTTTGCTCTGGAGCCCATGTAGATTATGTTGCAATGAGCCAATTATGAGGTGACTAGGATATGAGCAACCATCTGAAGCATCTCTTGGTCTAGGAAAGGGCACAACTAGATCATTTCTGGTCAGAGTCAAACCCTGACTTAATCTGAGTGACCTTATCTTGTAAATAACAAGAATATTCCTCACAGTGGCTCTTCAGGTGGTCCTCCTACCTGTCATTCCCCAGCAGAAAACAGATCACCCTAAACAGGGCTGCCAGATGTATGAAATAAGGGAGGAGAAATAAGAATATTTTGCCATCCTTATTACCATAATGATAATATAGATTTTTTTTTACTCATGTTCAATTGGATTCACTTTTCATCTTCATCAATAGCAATCCAAGATCTATCAGTTACCTAGGGTGGGCTGATCTAACAGGCCGTGTCCCCTGAAGGGTGTGGTGGCATCTGTGAGTTGAAAAGAACCCAGATCTTAAAAATGGAGGCATATGCTTTGGGATAATTAAATCTTCCGAAGAGATTCACATGCATGGGAGCTGTGCTAGTTTTGGAATGTTCCATGTGAATAGTGTAGAAATTTCGCTCTGTATAATAACAAATCATCAACTTCTTTGTGATATCATTTGGAAAAGATGAGATGCTCTGGAAAAAGTGAATAATGACATTTGGAGCTCAACCCCAGAATGATGTTCATCTGAGAGTTTTCAAGTTGTCTGCCTTTTTTCCAGTGATCAAGGCTGCATCCTTCAATCTATTCACTTTAAGGTATCAGGATGAGTTCAGACAGTATTCCTCTACGGCACCATTTAATGTATAGCAAGGACTTGATATTGCAGCAAAGGCAAAAATTGGTCAAACTTTTACAGGAAAGAGATAATAAAATAGAGGTTAAGAGGCACTACACAAAACTGGAGACAAGAATATAAATTATATATATTTTCCATTATTTTCTCTATGGGAATAAGTCAGGAAATATTAATAGGTGGAGTAGGATGATTGCACTTTCAGCTTAATAACTTTTTATGGGGCCTACCCAGTTATTCCCCTAAAGTTGATAGTAAATCTGTTATGACATCATTTCCTTATGATAGCTTTTCCCAACCTGGTGTTTTCCGGATACAGTATGTTGAAATGACCCCAGAGTCAACCCAGGGTAGATTAAACCAATGTGTGCCTTTTTTTTCCTTGGCATTTTTGGAAGCTTTGATGAGATTTAAAGTACAAAATGCTTATGGTGCCAAGTCCACAACTGCTGAAATCTCTCCCAAAATATTTCCAGGCCCTGTCCAGCCTTGATATGCTATATAAAGCTATCAAAGGTTCCTTTCATTTTGATTTAGGACACACACAAATCACGCAGTCTGACTGTTTTATTCATTTTAAAGTAATGCAGAGGAGACCTCTTGGACTCCCTTATTGTTGAATGGTATTCCTCAGTATCTGCAGATAGTAAAGTATTGTGGGCAGAGCTGGTATTCAGTCGGTTTGGACTGGTTCGGGTGAACTGGTAGTAGCCGGTTCAGGTGCCAGCGCTATGCCGTCCTATTTAGGGATGTTTTGATGCCGCGCGCACATGTGTGCAAGCCATGCACGTGAGCAAAGCGCATGTGCGGAAGGCTGCACGCATGCGCGGGCTCACATTTTTGGTGCTGGGCGAACTGGTAGGTAAATTAAGGTGAATCCCACCTCTGATTGTGGGTTGCAGCATTTGGACCAACTCACATTCAAAATTAAAGAAAATACTGAAGCACAATTATGCTATATATAAGAAAATGTTCCATAACAGAACAGAATATATGTCTGGATAACACTTCATGCAAAGCCATGCTTTATTTAACCACAGTTTATTAAGTAAACTAGAACCATCTATATTCTTCTAACATACAACCCCCAAGCCTTGTTTTATGAATCACAATGGCTGGAACAACATAACATCCTAAGCCAAATCCAAAACACATTATGGCTTAGTATGATATATGACCACATTAAGTACTGTGGATCTTGATGTAATATGGAATTTACAAAAAAGAGAAAATGCTAGGGCCCAATATTATTTATCTCAGTTTCTTCTTTGCAGATGTTAATTTCAATTTGGATCACAAAAAATTGATAAACAGTAGAACGTTCCAGTTTAAAAGTACTTGAGGATGATTCTGTATGCGAGTTAGAATCATCTGAGATTGGAGTGGGTTATAAATACTTTAGAATAAATAATTAAAATACATGTATTTTATATCTATTTATATATGGTTATCAAAAAAATAAATGTTTTTTCATTATCTATTTATATTAATGCCAGAAATAAATGAAACTGGATAAATTTATTACTTATATTTTAAACGTCTTTTATTAATTCCTATGTTTCATCATTTGCATTTTTTATCACTGTAAGCAGCTTTGAATGTTACACAAACTGAAGGGCAGTGTGGGAAGTATACCCCAAAAGGACAATGCCAGAAACCTCATAGCACCAGAAACCTCAGAAAACAGTGCCAAGAGACTCAAGCCAGCCCTTCCCCCTTTAAGAAAACCAAGAAGCACCAGCTGAAAGGAAAAATTCAGAGCAGCCCTGCTAATGGCTGTTACAAAAGTAACAGAGCTGACAACAGAAACATTTAAGTAGAGCATTTAAGATAAGGGGAATCAGGCTAAAAATAACTCACCTGGAACTCCCCTTTTCCTCTTTCCTGGCAGAATTAACCCCCAGGATAGGAAAGACAAAGCCCCAGGAACAGGATTAACCCATTAAGGCAGGAAGACAGAATTCAGAGCAATCACCTTAACTAAAGGCACACACAAAATCTCATCAAACCACACAAACTTCAAAGGGAAAATGGGTATAAAAATCCATAAACTTATCATGCCACTCTGCTTGCAAGCCAGGAACGCTCAAGCGGTGTCACTACTTTTCTTGCCTTCCTACATTAAAAGAATTCCACTTTCTGGCAGCTGCTTCTGCATCCATTTCTTCTCAGTGTCTGTGGTGTGTCCCAGCTGGGAATGAACCAGGGAAATTTCTTCCAACAGCAGGATATACATTTAATGAATCACTATTAAAAATGTGTTGGAGCTAGAGGTGGGATTCACATAGGTTCCCTACCTGTTCGCTGAGCAGCGACAATGTGAGCGTGTGCGCGCCAGTGGTGGGATTCAAACTTTTTACTGCCAGTTCTGTGGGTGTGGCTTGGTGGGCGTGGTGTGGTGTGGCTTAGTGTGCGTAGCTTGGTGGGCGTGGCAGGGGAAGGATACTGTAAAATCTCCATTCCCACCCCACTCCAGGGGAAGGATACTGTAAAATCTCCATTCCCTCCCCACTCCAGGGAAAGGATACTGCAAAATCCCCATTCCCACCCCACTCCAGGGGAAGGATACTGTAAAATCTCCATTTCCCTCCCCACTCCAGGGGAAGGTTACTGCAAAATCCCCATTTCCTCCCGATCAGCTGGGAGGCAGAGAATAGATGGGGGCAGGGCCAGTCAGAGGTGGTATTTACCGGTTCTCCGAACTATTCAAAATTTCCACTACCGGTTCTCCAGAACTGGTCAGAACCTGCTGAATCCCACCTCTGGTGTGTGCATGCTCGCTTCAGTCATGTGTGCGCCTTCTGCTGCTTGAAAACGTGGCTAAATAGGACGGCATAGCGCCGGGACGGGTGGGCGGAGGTCGCTACTACCGGTTTGCCCAAACCGGTCCTAACCGGCTGAATACCACCTCTGGTTGGAGTAGATTTCTTTAGCATCTTCTCCCTCTGGCAGCTTTTCCACCCTTCTAAAGGCTACAGAAAAGACAAGGGAATCTGGCCTATTGCCTGTGAGGAAATGGCTGAGAGAGAAGATTCTTGAAAAATTGAGGAGAGACATTTTCCGTGAATGGTGCTCTTCTCATGCAAAGGCCCTCTTTTTGATTTGGAAGAAGATCCCTTTCTCCTGAATCAGCCTACATTATTTAACCAGGTAGCCTGATACATGGGCAGATGTGTCCACCTTTGCTAACCTTGTTGCTTGCATCTAAATCTGGATCCAGCTGTACACAAAATCATTCATAGCAATCAAAAGGAGACCCTCTTAACTTGTATTGAGAACAAAAGCCATTTAGGGCCTTCTCTTATAGAGAAAGAGATTTATTTTATTTTATTAATAAAATGAAAGTCAGCTTCTCTTTAGGTTTCTTTTACAAGCTTCACTTTAAAAGGTCATGGCCAAAAGATTTATTTCCCTGATTCAGCTGGGAGAAAGTATTTCCTTAAACAGAATTTGTTACATTTACCAGCTCACAAAAGCAATACATTAACATGAGCGAGCAATGTTATTTTGAACATTGAGAACCTGCATTATGTTTTTATCCAGAAAATCATAGTGCCAAGATAGTATGGTTTCTAAGATATAAAGAAATGTGCAAGTTACCAACTGGGTGCTAATCGTATTTACTGAGAAGTAAGCCTCATTGCTATATGTGGATTTACTTCCAAGTTAGATTAGCAAAGCCATAATCCTAAATATAAACAGTCTCTAAAATTACTGTCTAAATAGAAGAGAGCCTGAGGAGTATCAGGCATATCAGGAAAGAAAATCCTTTTCCGAAAAGAAAGAAAAAAGTTGAAAAACAAAAAAGACCCCAAAACACCCATAAGGAAATAAAATCCGCTGGAAAGTATAAATATTCTGGATGACGGTATTTCAATGTGTCAAAATCAATTTCCCTTATTTTTTGCACACTTGCCAAGGATTTTTAAAATATTCATCTCTAGATTCAACTGGAGATTTATATGAAATCCCACTACAAATTCTTTTGAGAGCCCAGAGAATAAAAGGCAGGATGAGTAGTGGTTGCAGGAAAGGTCTGGCTAATGTTTGTCCTTAACTACATAGTATACATAAAAAAAGGTTGAGGATGTGCCAAATAAAAGAAGAAACCTCTCTGTAAAAAGCATAGAGTTCCTAGGAGTACTGTCATTTTTGTAAAGGTTAACAAAAGGTGGACAGTCTATAATTATCTATCTATCTATCTATCTATCTATCTATCTATCTATCTATCTATCTATCTATCTATCTATCTATCTATCTATCTATCTATCTATCTATCTATCTATCTATCTATCATCTATCTATCTATACAGTTTGTGTGTGTGTGTGTGTGTGTGTGTGTATACACCCACACACATATACATATATATACATACATATACATACATATATATATACATATATATACATATATACATACATACACATACACATACATATACATATACACATACACATACACATACACATACACACATACACACATACATACATACATACATACATACTGTACATACATATCTCAGAGATGGGTTCCTACCGGTTCGGACCGGTTCACCTGAACAGGTAGCAACCCGCTGGTGACGTCATGGAGCTGGTTCGGTCGGTGCCGGTTCGTGGACGCCACCATCTTTTTTTGGGGGGAAAAAAATTTTTGGAATTTTTTTTTGGATTTTTTTTATTTTTTCTTCTTCTGCGCATGCGCAGAAGCCGAGTTGCTGGCACTGCGCATGCTCCACCATCTTGTTTTTGGCTCTCTTTTTTGGATTTTTTTTTTAATTTTCGGCACTGCGCATGCGTGCGCACGCTTCCACGCGGCGTGGGAGGAAGCGAACTGGCGGTGAGGTAAGTTAGAACCCACCCCTGATATATACATACATACATACATACATACATATGGTATATATATGGTATATATAAGGCAAGAGCCCTTACCATCTGGTCCCAAAGCTCTTGGATGAAGAAGCTTCTTGAATGAGAAGCTAAACGTCTTCAAAGAAAAACAAGAAAGTCCAGCTGCCTCTTGAAAAAGCACCTTTGGGACAACCATGACCTGGATGACTGAGAATCTCCATAGACTTATACCATCTTGGAAAAGTGATGGTCCCTTCTTTTCTTGAACACCTTCAGCGATAGAACACCCACAGCTCTGGGAGGCAAGTTTTTCTACTGCGTAATAGTTTTAACCATCAGGAAATTCCTCCTTATGTTCAAATTGGATCTCCCTCTGAGGAATTTCCACCCATTGCTTCTTGTCCTCCTCCCAGTTGCTATGAGAATAAATCAATGCCCTCTTCCCTATGGCAGCCCTTCTGAGTATTGGAAGACTGCTATCATGTCTCTTCTAAGTCTTCTCTTCATTGGGCTAAACATACCTAATTCCCTTAGCCATTCTTCATAGGATTTAGACTCCAGACTCTTTGCCATCTTTGTTGCTCTCTCTGCATTCTACGGCCTCAGCATCTTTTTCAAAAGATTAAAATGACTGTGCTGCATATTGCAGACAGAAACACAGGCACTGAACTAGATTTATGATTTATTTAGAGTTGATGGCAGGACTGAGATTCAAACAGTAGCTTCTGACATGTAGCTCAATGTCTTTGGCTCTTATTCTCTGAGTGGCAGAAATACTTAAGATTTGTATCACCTTTCAGCTATTCAATGCACACCACATGTCTGATCTTCCTGAATTTTTCACAACTACCCTAAAAATTCATCTTATTATCCCCTCCATACCTCCAAATTGCAAGTGAAATAATTGCAGCTGAGGCCTGAAGACCATTAAATGAGCTCAGAGGCATAATTAGTACCTGCTTTGTACTGTGCTTCATCGTTTTAGCCAGTTTTATACCAACTCCTAATTCGTGTGCGCATATTATGTGCTGTTTCCTTGCCATTCTTCTCTCTTATAAAGACTTTCAGATAATATCTACAATGGCCTAATTACAGTATTCTGGTTCTAATCTGATCAATAAAATTGTGTGTGTGCTATATCTACATCCTAGATTAAAATCAGGAAGAAAGACACATAAGAGTAGATCTGCGTATATACTGTATATACTTATGCTACGGTACTGCTCTGTATGATGATGCACAAGCTGTTTCTCATCTCTTTCCAATAGCATCTTTAAACATAAAATTAAGTTCCAGGACAAATTGAATTATCAGTGACAAGAGTCTAATGAAATATTGTCAGACCTGTTACATAGGTCTGCTGTTACACTGCCAAGGCCAATTAGATAGAAGGCCTTTTCTCTTCAGCAATTCCCAGAAAAGGAAATGAAGATTTAACTTTGTTTGACAATTTATAGTCACCACCAAGAGCATTTTAACAGCTGTAGCTGTGATTGGCACTTTCTTAGAAAGAAGTTCTTCTGAAACCAAAGTAGCTTATATATGATGCAAATGATCTTGGACAAAGGATAAAAAGTTTTAATTGAACTTTCAGGCAAAACCAAACCATTTCAATAAGACCATTATGTATGGAATTAATGCACCACAGTTAAATCTGTAAAACTTTACAAATGCTCATCTTTGGCGTGCTGAAATTTATGCCGCTAATATCTGGTCTATGCTGCTAATATCTTTGTAGAGTAAATCTAGCAAGAAAGAAACTAAAGCAAATTATACTGGGTCCTTTGTTTCAAAATACTTCTCTATGTGACAGCCAGTTGTTTAAAGTAGAAGCACAGAAATGTAAACAATGATATAATAAAACAGGTATTTACATTTTATATCATGGCTACATAGCATTTTTACCTATTTACATCTTGGATCAAAAGCAGCATTTTCTGAAGAAAAAGTATTTCTTCTTCCTAGTATTCACATGGTTAACTGGGTAAAAACGCACTATTCTTTAAAGCTAAAATATTGTTTCCTTATTTGCTACTATGTTCTCCTGGATAGTGAGATTGATGGCATATAAATTTAATAATAAATAAATAAATATTATCTAATGCATTTCCCTCTAATTATGGCAGCTTTGCCTTCCTCAGAGAATATCCCATGGTGGTAATATAACATCATAATGCTACCTACGTCATGACTGAAATCTGGTCTTGTGTAAGTATGTTGTTGTTAGTCGCGAAGTCATGTCCGACCCATTGCGACCCCATGGACTGTGTAAGTATGCTTTCACTCATAAATTTTTTTTTCTCATCTGCTCTGTGCCTCACAGCATGCTAGAGAGATCCCACAACTCTTTGGAGATTTCAAGAGGAGAGAGAATTATCCTCTTTCATTTTTCAATGAGAGAAACTTTCAATGTATGTGTTGTGGTCTGCCAGCGGCCTGTGCAGCTGGTGGCAGAGCCGGACAGCGAGGAGGCTGGTATTGTGATTTGCCAGTGGCCTGTGCGGCTGGTACCAGAGTTGGACAGCAAGGAGGCTGGAGAAGGCTTGGTGCCAGAGGCAGGGATTCAGCCAGGGCCTTCAGAACCTCCAGAGGCTGCCATGAGTGAAGAAGAAGAAGAAGAGGAGGAGCCTGTTCTCAATGCGCGCGTGCGCAGAGCTGCCAAAAGGCAGGAATGGCTCCTTAGGAGAAGGACTACTCGGGAGCTCCTCAGGAGAAGGACTACTTGGGAGTAAGGCTTGGGGATAATTGGCCACTCCCATAGCCTATTTAACTGAGGAAAACGACTGAGGAATTTGCAGGAGACAACTTCATTCAATTCAAGTCCTGGTCTTTGACTGCAAAACCTCTGTTCGGCTCCTATTTGCAATTCATCAAGTTTCCTGCAAATTGCTCCTGGGCGTTTTGCCAACATCAGTAAGATTGTGTGGCTTATCTGCTGTTATCTAAAAGACTCTTCATCAGACTTGTGTTCTTTTTGCTTGGACTATTGCCGACTGTTAAGAAGATAATTAACAGCCGTTGCACAGAAAAGACTGGTTTATACTTTATTTGACTTTAGAATGACTGCTAAGAGAGATAATTAGTAGCCGTTAAGGTTTGTACGGGATGCTGTTTGTGCTTTGTTCCTTTGTTCGGCAGCTGGGTCAGAACAGTATGAGACTATAACTGGATACAATCCCAGTGATATTTGGGTTGGGTTGAGATTGCTGAAGAAAACAAAACAAGGCCAAACAACAACAACAACCCCCATTTGTCCAATCATATGGAAAAATATAGTCATTAGGGATCACATATGGGACTGGATAACTTTATAACATCATGCAGTCATTGCATGATGTTATGATCTTGTGAATGACAAATAAAGCCAATCCAGGTATGAGACCAACGCTTCCAGAATATTGAAATATTTCCCTGTATTTTGCAATTCCTAGAAAGCAGGGAAATTTTTTTTTTTATTTGTTACAAATGCCTGCAAAGAAATGGTTTTTTTCTGTTAAGGTTAGCATTACTGACCTTTTATATGTAACTGTCTCTTATTTTATTATAGAGAAAAACAAACAAAAGAGAAGGAAAGAGAGCAATGTGTTTTATTTTAAAAAAAGCTCAACCCTGCTTTCAAGAAGGAATATAAATAAATAATACCATTAACGAACTTCATATGCCTAAATATTTCTTGGAATACAAGTCTGGGCCTAAGCTATGGCTAAATTTGAAATATTTAAGCTTGTATAAGATCTGTCTCCTTTTCTTCCCCTCTCCCCTTTAATTATAAAGTGGATAAGGTGAAACTGGATGCTGAAAACTTTGGTTTATGAATAATTCTCCTTTATGTAATCAAATAATATGACAACTAAAAAGTAAGATCAAAAGAGTTTGAATTAATGGAATTGCACACTTATTGGAAAATAAATCTGATAGAGTCTGACTGATTCTGTCTATCTGTCTACTATCTATCTATCTATCTATCTATCTATCTATCTATCTATCTATCTATCTATCTATCCACCTACCTACCTACCTTAACATTGCATTGTTTCTAATTAATGGTGTAGTATTTTAAAAGTAGGAACTCAGGTGTTAGCCATGAGTCATGCCACACAACATGAAAAAGTGAGGCTAATTAATTCTATCAATTGCACTAATTGGTGCAGAAAGGAATGGAGTTTATTTAATGAGAGCTGTTCTCAGACATAAGGCTAAGCCCTAGAATATGTGTCACTTTAATATGCAATAATATGCATATTATTATTATATAGTAATATAGCAATATGCAATACACTGAAGCTTGCAAAGGACAATTTATTAATAATAAATAAATATTGAGAGTAGCTCCCATCATCCCTCTATAGACAAGGGTTAGAAGAAAGGCTTCCAATATTGATATTATCTTGGATATTTAGGGACTTTATCATGAAAGAAAAATAGGTAGTGAATTTCGCCTCTAAATGAACCTAAGAATTACCACCAAGACATACATAGACCAATTAAGGCCTCTGGTGGATTTCCCAGGTCTCCTTTTCTTCCCACTGTACTAGAAAGAGAGATGGGATGAGAGAAGAATCCAATACTCCCTTCTCTCCACACATTTTTTTGTCACGCATGGCAGGGGAAGAGGTAACATATATCTCCCCCCCCACACACACACCTCTCTTGCTATGGGTGGCAGGAATAGTGGGTGAGGAGGAGGAAGAGACATGTCAATTTTCTGATCCTATCATCCTTTCCCCCATTGCTTTTCTCACTCAATTTCTCCTTCTAGCATGGGCTGGCAAGAGAAGAGAGATGGCTTTTGGCAGAGGGTGAGAATGGCCCAGCAAATTAGCCAATTGCCAGGACTAGAGGAGGGCATGCCTGCAAAGTAGAATCAGGAGGCCACAGGAATAAGATAGTCCATTTGTCCTTAAATCTGTGTCGAACAATTTGCTGCAGACTGTCATGGCCAGCTCAACTCTGAGGTGGAGCAGCAGCAGCAGCAGCAGCAGCAGCAGCAGCAGCAGCAGGATCCTATGGAACAGCAGCCTGTATAAGGCCTGGGGCAGGACACAAACAGGCCCCTTGGCATCACCTGCTCTAGTAGAATTAAGAAACTTTATTTTGGAAGTAGAGCAAGAAAGCACAAGTACCAGGCAGAGAGGTGAACTGAAGACAACCTCATCCATTCATGTTCTCCAAATAAATTTTTTGAAGAATTGCTTGTATTTAGTGGGTAATGAAGCTCTGGAGGAAACTTCTCTAACAGTTTCTTATCTTTCATTGCTCTGTTGAGAAAAACATGGCCTTGGGGTTACAAAAAGAAACAATATTCTTCTAATTGGAAAAATAATTCCAAGCCACTGACAATGGGTGCTGGGCAGATTTTCCACAACTGGTTCCACAAAGGAAAAATTAGCCTAAGAATTGGGACACTGGCAGTTCAATATTTTTCATATTGGTGGATATTGCCGCATCAGATACATTTTTCTCCTTTGTATTAGTCATAGAAGTGTATTGGCTATTATCCCTATTTGCATGCTTCTGGAATGAGAATGAATAATAGAATCTCCACAAAATCAAACAGAAAGAGTAATTTTCTTTCAGTGGGTTTCCCATTTGCATTTAAAATAGTGAAATAATAGGCATCTGAATGTGTGAAGATTTCTTCTTAGAAATAATTCTTCTCAAATTGAAATTAAGAGTTGAAATCCAGATTGACAAGTCCCAAACTAATTAAATATGAATACAAAATTGCAAAAGAAATTTTGGATAGAGGATAGAGGATAGACAGACAGACAGACAGACAGACAGACAGACAGACAGACAGACAGACAGACAGACAGACAGATAGATAGATATGGTACATTTTAGTAATATCCTGCTATTCACAAATGCAAGGATACAGTCCTGAACCATTTAAGAAGCCAACAGAGACCAAATTCCATTGGTTGTTTCTGTTAATGCAAGTCTGTACAAAGTCTTAAGGTGGACCTTTAGGTCTGAATAAAGTTACCCTTTGCCTGCCAAGATTACAAAATGAAACTAATTCTCAGAGACCAAGAGACCATAACCACGTTGCCTGGGAATTCCTGGAGTTATAGTCCCAATATATTTGCAGTGTGCTAAGAAGAAATACTGTACTGATGCATGGCACTCAAATGAATTGCTTTGTTCAATCAGAATGACCATTTATGTTGGCTGCTCTGTGGATCCAATGATTTAGGGAGAGGCTTATGAAGAAGCCATTGCCATATGAAAAAGTAACTATGCCAGATTAGAAGATCCAGTTCATTTCTCCTCCCCCCCTACCCTTTCCTCTTTTACTTTATATTTGCATAATAGTGAAGAACAAAAATAAATTATTTCAAGCATTGGTATAATAAATGCAGCATTTCATTCCAGCTACGACACTGGCTCTGCTGTCCAAACCTAGGCACTCATCTATGTCAAATTCTTCCATGAGGCTTATGGGTTAGTCCCAGTAGCATTATTTCACAGCAGCTTGAAGGTCATCGTTGCTCGGTAGAATTAACAGATGCAGAGAAAGTATTTTTATTACTCTCTCATTGCAAGCCTTCAGTTTCTTTGCCTTGCAGTCATTTAGTTTAATATTATTCCCCTCAGAATCCAAGCTATTTGCAAAAGCAATTGTAACCTACTTCATTTTGTACAGTTACTAGTATTAGGGAGCATTTAAATATATAACATGCAAATTCTTGCCTAAACTCATCCCATATTATTTACATCTGTAATTATGTTTTTTTTAAAAGATGCAATTATAACATAGTTATCCCATTATACCTTTAATTCTACCCAGATATTACAAAAAGTGATAAAAGGCACCTTGTTAATAGAGTTGAAGAGTTTTGCCTTTCTTCTCCATACTATCACATTGTGATATTGTTAAGAAAGAGAAATCTGACAGTCAGGTTTGCTATTAAAAGGGAAGCAGCTAAAATTCTGATCCAAGTGCATGTAAGAAGCTGGTAGTATGAAATAATCCTAATTTGGAGATGGGAGAAACACGTATTATTGGATGTTTTGGCTGAACAAGGAATTAGTATCTTGAAACAATCAATAAGCAATGGATTTTGAATTTGTTTATATACAAAATAATTCAACCCAGTCTTCTGTCTGGCTAGATATTAAGTTAAAATAGATAATTGTCAAAACAATATGACTCAATTGCTTTAGCAGCTACAGAAAAATCTGAATTATTGGGACATTTAAGTGAAACCACATTTAAAGTAAAATTGACATTTTGTTTTTATAAGAAAGAATATGATAGTTAATATTGGTAATATTTATGATCTTTAGAACAAGGTATTAGAATATCTGATTTTGGAAAATCAATGGGCTTAAGTTTTAAGAAATATTAAATGATTTTGTATGCTTTAAAGTTAAGGTTAATCAATGAGAAAAATCTATTTTATGTCTACTGGACTCCCCAAAGAAGGTTTAAAATACAATGGACTTTGGGTTTTCTGTGCTGATTTTGTAAGAAATCCTGGCCATGACTTCTGCCCACTCCTTGAGCAGGCAGAAGGATTCTAGGAAAACCTCCAGATTACACACCAAGTCTGTCTGGGGCAGTGCAACACCGTCCACAACCAACAATGGTAATTCTCCAGGAACCCAGGAGCCCTGCACCCAAAGCCATGCTGTCTTGCCAAAATTCAGTTTTAACCTGTTGCTCTCCATCCAGACCTCAATAGCTTCCAGGCATTGAGAAAGGGCAGTTGCAGCATCTCTTAATTCGTCATGGCAGAGATATACAGTTGAGTATCACTGACATACTGATATCTCACCCGGTGGCGAGGGATGATCTCACCCAGCAATGATTCTGCCCACCTACCATCATGTAGGTGGCAAAAAGAACAAACAGAGCACTGACTCCTGCAGGACCCCTCAAAGCAGGGGCTGACAGTAAGACCTGTCACTCCCAATCAACCCTGACTGAAAACAGCCTTGGAAGAAGGAGGTAAACTGGGATAACTCTGTGTCACCCACTCCTAATCCCCGAAGCTGTTCCAGAAGGATACCATGGTTGATGGTATTGAAAGCCACTGAGAGGTCAAGTAGAGCAGGGAGGGATGTTCTACCCCCATTCTGGAGATTACCAAGAAGTGTGAATAATGCTGTTTCTGTACCATATCCTGGCCTGAATTCCGAATTAAAGGAGTCCAGATAACCTGTTTCAATCCACAATCCTCTGAAGCTTCAGGATCCATTAGGGTGGGATCTAACAATGGCTTCTAAAGGAAGGGGTGAACCAAAACCTTCTTAAAGGACTAGGTGACCACTCCATCATCCACATATTTTATTTATTTATTTTTCACATTTTTGAACCACCCACCTGTCTCAAAGAGCAAAGATGCATTAACCACCTCCAGTACCCACCCACACATCATCTCCCAGGAAGCTTTTACTGGCCAGGGAGGACACAGGTCTAAAACACAGGTGGCTAAGCTTACATTCCCTAGGATCCTGTCTGCTTCCTCAAGAGCAACAAGGTCAAGCTGTTCCCAGATAATTGGGCAGTAACTTGCTTTAGGCACCAGGACTGAACCAGTATCCATGTTGATGTATAACTGGGAACAAATTTGAGTGATTTTATCTGCCAGAAAATCAGAAAATTCTGCAGTGCTCCCCTGCAGGTAGACCTCCAAGTCTTCTTTACACAGAAAGAATACAGTATGTCACAGAAGTGAGTACACCCCCTCACATTTTGTAAATATTTAAGTATATCTTTTCATGTGACAACACTGAAGAAATGACACTTGGCTACAATGTAAAGTAGTGAGTATACAGCTTTTATAACAGTGTAAATGTGCTGTCCCCTCAAAATAACGCAACACACAGCCATTAATGTCTAAACTAGTGGCAACAAAAGTGAGAACACCCCTAAGTGATAATGTCCAAATGGGGCCCAAAGTGTCAATATTTTGTTTGGCCACCATTATTTTCCAGCACTGCCTTAACCCTCTTGGGCATAGAGTTCACCAGAGCTTCACAGGTTGCCACTGGAGTGCTCTTCCACTCCTCCATGACGATGTCATGGAGCTTGTGGATGGTAGAGACCTTGCGCACCTCCACCTTCCATTTCAGGATGCCCCACAGATGCTGAATAGGGTTTAGGTCTGGAGACATGCTTGGCCAGTCTATCACCTTTACCCTCAGCTTCTTTACCAAGGCAGTGGTCGTTTTGGAGGTGTGTTTGG
>QLTV01003764.1:1988111-2008527 GCA_003457575.1 Thermophis baileyi | reverse complement strand
CATGGGCACTCAACTCCTTTGGTCAACCATGGCAAGGCCTGTTCTGAGTGGAACCTGTCCTGTTAAACTGCTGTATGGCCTTGGCCACCGTGCTGCAGCTCTGTTTCAGGGTCTTGGCAATCTTCTTATAGCCTAGGCCATCTTTATGTAGAGCAACAATTCATTTTTTCAGATCCTCAGAGAGTTCATTGCCATCAGGTGCCATGTTGAACTTCCAGTGACCAGTATGAGAGAGTGAGAGTGATAACACCAAATTTAACACACCTGCTCCCCCTTCACACCTGAGACCTTGTACCACTAACGAGTCACATGACACCAGAGAGGGAAAACGGCTACTTGGGCCCCATTTGGACATTATCACTTAGGGGTGTTCTCACTTTTGTTGCCACCAGTTTAGACATTAATGGCTGTGTGTTGCGTTATTTTGAGGGGACAGCACATTTACACTGTTATACAAGCTGTATACTCACTACTTTACATTGCAGCCAAGTGTCATTTCTTCAGTGTTGTCACATGAAAAGATATACTTAAATATTTACAAAATGTGAGGGGGTGTACTCACTTCTGTGACATACTGTAGGTCACTTTAAAGAGGGCCACCGAGCAATTATGTGCAGATGCAATTAGTGCAGAGAAGTATTTCTGCTTCACTGCATGAACGGCCACAAGGTAATCTCTAATAGCAGCTCTTACCCATGTTTGGTGGAATTCGTTCTTTGTTTTTTGCCAGTGATGATCTAGACATTGCTTGATCTGGTTCATTGCTCTCAGTTCTTATATATACCATGGCACCACCTGACCAACTTTCATGAGTCAAGAGAATACTTGTGCGCAATCCTATTTAAAATTCCAGGTGGTGACTAGGGTCTCGGTAGGACTACACAGCAGATCTTCAGTTAAGTTAAGCAGCAAATCTTCATTTAAATATGATAGATATAATGCCATGAACTGACAGCTGAAAATACAAATAGTCTGCAAACTTTAGTAATGAAAGTCGAGAAGCATACTGAGAAAAAAAATGGGACTAAGATTAAATATAAAGAGCAAACTCTTGACAGCAGGCAGAGTAACCTGCCTTACAATTAATGAAAATATTGAAATGATGGATAACTTCTGCCTTTTAGGATCAACCGTCAACTGTAAAGGAACCTTCAGTCAAGAAATACATCACAGACTAGCACTTAGTAGGATATCATGAAGGCTTTTCCAGATGATAGGATGTCGGTACCTACAGAGATCAGAATTGTGCATGCAGTGCTTTTCCATGTGATATTGTATGAAAGCAAGAATTGGACTTTGAAGAAGCAGAATAGGAAAAAAAAATGTCGCTACTTTTAAACTTTGGTGCTGGAGAAGACTCCTGAATACTATGGATAGCCATGAAAGCAAATAATCAAACAGATCAACACAGGGTTCTTATTCAAAGCACAAGTGACTTGTTTTGACATATTATGCAAGTATGTAACTGTCTGGAGAAGTCTCTAAGACTGGGAAAAGTGTAGGAAAGAAAAGAATGAAGACCAGCAGCAAAGTGGATAGACTCAATTATATTAGCAGTGGGTGCATCATTGAAAGAACAGAAAGACCTAGTTGGGCACAGATTGTCCTGGAGAAAAATTATTTCTGTGATAGTAAAAGCTGACACCAACTTGGTGGCACATAATCGATCAATGTCATGATTTGACAAGGTATGCAAAACAATATTTTGCATGTTTGTTCTGGAACAATATAATATGTATCATCACAAAATGAGGTTTTCATGCAGACAGTACTACCACGCCTTGTGTAATTTTCAGTTTGTGGTGAATTTACAACTATTCATTAACTGAGTTATGTTCTTTAATAGAAAAACTCCATTAACGGAGAACTAGTTTGATTTTTTGGGCTGTCACCAATGTTGATTAAGATGCTTGGTTCTACTATAAAACTTATTTAGTGGCTCTGAGAAAATGTGGTGTGAATAAAATCTTATTCTGTGTGATATAGGGAGAGCACAGAATAGAAACACAACTAGAAATAATGAGTGTACAAACTGCGATTTTCATTTTTAATACATTTCCATGCTCGGTTTTGAAGTGCCATTTGTTTCTTGTAAGACTGTATATCCTTTGGGATTTGGCACCCAAGCCTACTACTAATCCTAAAGTTGGTCTTCCAAAATCTATTTGGCTGGTGGGCAAGGAGCACAACTGACCTGTTTTTGTGTAACCTTTGCTGCACATTGGAAAACATGTGTTTAAATTTGTCTTAAGGTCTTCCTTATTCCGGCTTACTTTTAACTGATAATGATGTTCTGTAATTGATAATAGAAAAAGTTTCCTTGACTTCATTCCAAGCTGATTTGGTTCAGAGCCTTTTAAATGGAGCTGTTTTTTGTTTTCTTAGGGTGGAGTCCTATTTTTTAGGGTAAAAGTTATTTGTTCTTTATTTTGTTTATATTCTGAATACTAATTCCACTCTGGACAGAGTTAAACCTTGGAACATTTAGTGTGCTTTATTCTGAATGAGGTAACTAAAGACTTGTGCAATATCATGGCTTTTGGCAACTCCAAAACTGGGTGATAAACCATACATTAAGCCATGTTTTAAATTTAATCTTAAGAAACTTTTTGCAGAAAAGTTGTGCTCTAATGTAGAGTTGTGCTCAAATTATAAATGCCACAGGGTAATGATAATAATGCAATTAAAATTGACTACTATGAACTGTAATTGGTTATTTATTAGCATTATTTTTCATTTTTTGAATATAATGGTTTTCATATACATAGAAGCAATATCCGGAAGCATACTTTTCATATTGCAATGCAAATTAAATATTGCATATTTATTACATATAGTTTGTGGCCTATAACTTTAGTGGCAGAACAGATTTCTACTCTTCCTGAAAACAATGTCTTCTTGTCCTTGATCCCTTGACCTTGTCCAGACTCATTTGGGTGGCAAATAAACTAACTGACTGACTGACTGATTGACTGACTAACTTTAGTGGATGTTCTGTTGACTGCTTCAAGTGCAAAGAAAATGACATACTGTAATCAACTAAGGAACTCTGGGATTTGTTGTTTGTAAGAGACAACACACGAAGCACATTATTTCTACTTCTAAATTTGTCTGCCTATAATTAGGGTGGATAATTTTGAAAGCCATTTTCTTACAGCTTATATAAATATTTGTTTATTCCTACCCTGCATTTTTTTTTATTTTCTACTGAATTACAGAAATGCTCATCCTGCTACCCTATTCATAAAATAACAGCTGGGAACTGAGATGGTTGAACTCTGGCAGAAGGCTTATTACAGAATAAGCTTCCTTGTTGTTTATACTTTTATTGTCCCCCAGAAGGTATGACAAGCTGAATGGAGATAGCTGTGGAGAAGGGAATTCTTGTTCAGTAGAAGCTTTGCTTCTTGCTGCTGATTAACTGGTTAGGGAGGCATCAATAGGTTAAAAAAAACAACACAAGACTTTCCCCCCTTTCTAAATGTATTCAGGATATCCTCATCAATGAAAATGCCTAGCATACAACAGATTAAGCTACTAGGATTACCCTTACCCAATTTACAATCAATGGTCTTTCCCACAGCAGGCAAACTATAGATCAGTGATGGCGAACCTTTTTTTGCTCGGGTGCCAAAAGGGTGCACGCGTGTGCCATAGCGTGCGTGTGCCCACACCCATAATGCAATGCCCTCCCCCGCGCATGCACGCACAACCCCCCCACTGCCCCCCCCCCGTGCATGCGCGCATACCTCAATGAAGCTTCCAGACTTCCGGTAGGCCCGTTGGTCCATTTTTTGCCCTCCCCAGGCTCTGGATGCTTTCCACGCGTGCCATAGGTTCCCATCACGGCTATAGATGATATAGATATATAGCAATTATGGCTAATTTCTTGGATTTGGCAACAAGCATTACCCTTTTTCATATGGAACTGCTGTTCTTTAACCCACATAAGCTATTACTTCACTGTTCTTCCCTTAAAGTGTTTTAGAGTGTTGATAAATTGCACCAAGCTTTAATTAATTTGGAAATATTTTAGAAACGGCTGCCCTCACATTGTTTAATTTGTCTGTGGCACTGTGAGAGCCAGCAAGTAGCCTTTCATAAATGAATGCTGTGGCCCCAGAGATTCCAGCACAATCAGTCACATATAGACAACATGAGTTAGCAGTCCATGTATGCTCACTCAGACATTAATTAATGTACAATGTGCCTGGCTAAATGTTTTTCCTTTTTTTTTAAATTAAATGAAGGTTTTATCATTTCATTTTTATTATTTAGCCTAGGTATAATTTAAAATCAATATGGGGATAGTTTTCTGCTTTCCAAATCTTAAATTGCAGGTCAGACTCCTCCAGCTTTTGCGAAGAGGAAATGTGGTCTTATAATGGATACAATAGTACCTCTCTGAACTTTGGTTACTACAAATATTGTGTAGCATCAGAGATCATGGCTATAATGACTTACACATTTCTAAAAAGCTTGAAGCCTGTTGCCATGGTGCCAGCTTGGATTCTAGGGCTGAACTAAATAGCAGATTGTAACTCTTTTTGCTGGCATCCACCAATATGCTACGCCTATTTCACCATGACATAAAGAAGAATATTGATATATATATATATTTTAAAATGTATTCTAGAAACATGAGAGAATGAAGAAAGATACTCGCATACAGTGTTCCACAATTCTATAATGTCAGCATTCAGGCAGACCCACAAAACTCCAGCATTTGTAAAATAAGACAGTTCACAAAATACATACAGGACCATCCCTCCCACCACAGGTTTTTGACGTGTCCCTTAAAACAACAATGCAATAAAACATTAATTAGTGTATATGCAGTAATTATAGGTGTTTTCTGAAGAGTATTGAAACATGTCTCCACTGGTTGCTAGTCTGAGATGGCAAGAATGGAGGAAAGGTTTCACAATATATGTTTTACGTCTGAAACCAGATGCATTCCTGATCTATATGACTCCATAGTCAGTGCCTGATGGCATCTTAACGACAAGCAATCTTTAGCTTCTCAGCTACTCACTATGTGAGTCATGCTACTCCAGGTTACCATGTATGTAAGAAGCTGGTGTAGAAATGTGTGTTTTGGCGCTGCTGTTAGCAGTAACTTGGCAGCAATATTAATTGAAAATGCTGGAGGAGAGAGATTTTAAAGAAATTATACAAAATGTAAGTTGAAAACACAGACTCAGAATTAAGATGCTATCTGGGGGTATTATGAAAGTGGAACAATTTTTCTATGACAGCCTGCTATCTTGACCCTTTGAGTTAAGTCGGGTTCATTATCTTGAATCTCCAATTCCCACTTGTTTTAACCATGTGAATCAACTTGTCCTTTTGGGTTTCTATCAGATGGTACAAACTATGTTCCTTTGACCTTGACCTTTTACATTTTTATGTGTGTTTTCATGAGTACTGCATGGATATATCTAGCTAACTAAATAATGCAAAAGGCATGGGCATACACATTTCCAACAGACTGACAGATACTACGTGTAGCATTTAAGATAACCCAAGATTTTGTATAGAATTGTGTAAAACCAGCTGCTTATCTTAATGATTCTGAAGTTAAAAATATCTTAAACCAGCAATCGCTTAAAGAACCGAATCTACAGTATAGTCCTAAAAGTCTGGAAAAGATACTTCTTTAATCATAGGAGGGCAACATAAGCAACTCTTCCATCATAAATTAAACTGCATTTCCCTCTTCATTTTGTTTGGAAGGTGATTTTGCTTAAAATATTTACAAATGATTCATAAATATCATCAGTGCCTGGAAATCTCAAGGTCCCTGAATCCCTGGACCTTAATTTTAACAACTCGTCCACAACCCAAAACAACAAAAATACTTTCTGACATTAGCAATGAATTGTGCTGACAGGTTATATAAATCTCCTGCCTTTTGTAATTCACTAAAGGCTAACTTAATGGCTTTTTTGAGCTTTCTTATGCTCCTTAGGGGTGTATTCCTAAGCCAAAAAAAGAGAGAGTGAGTGCAGAAATGATTGTAAATACTTGGCTCTGACATCTGCATTACATCCGTTCACTAAAGGGAGTGGATATGTTTTAAAACTGCAAATATGCAGTTAGAAATAAATTGATGCCCATCAAATTGTGACAGCCCTTACTGTCTGCATAGTTCTGCAAAAGTTAGCGAGAACTTAAAAGAAAAGTAGGGAATGGGTCTATGGCTGTTTAGGCCAGACATAGGCCTAAATCTACACTTGATCTAATAACTTGCCAGGTCTAGAAATTAAACCAAACAAAACTACTTTGATGAAAAACAAAAGACTATAATTTCACTATAATTTCCAAATTGTGGATGGCTGTTTTAATTAACAGAATAAATTGAGAAAACTGGAAAGAGGCCCTCTTATGAAATATAAGAAATGCAAGTAATCTTGTCTTTAAAATGTAATCCTAAATCATTATGCCAGGATGCCCTGAATGCTTTCCTCCTACCAAGAATCCAATATCGTCTGACTGTATACAAAAATGTAACTTTACAGCACAATTTCTGCCTGTTTTCCTAGAAATAACCCATTTATTCAGTAGATTCCAAGTTGACAGAGGAGACATTAGAAATGTTACAGCATTCACATTTGTGTTCCCCCCCGCTCAAATCCCCCCCGCTTTTAAAGCTGACAATAGGTTTTCTTGTCTTTATTTTGAATGGAGCCAAAATCAAATTCAGTTCCTTTTTTCCTCCATCCAGCTATGACCAAATAATTGGAAGAAGTCTGACATACAGCAATTGTAAAATGATTCCTCTTCCCCAACAATCATTTTCATTTTTTGAATTTTTTCCCCACTGACTAACCCCATAGAAGAACAGTACTTGGAAGAAAGGAAGAACATAAATTAAATTTTCATCAACAATGATGATGTTATCCATTCAGTCGTGTCCGACTCTTGGCAATTCTATGGACCAGGTCTCTCCACCTCTTCTGATCTTGCACTACTTTGAGTTTTTCTATGTTCTGGCTGATGTTAACTCTGATGGTGTCTGGCCATCGTGTTCTTTGGCAGCCTGTTTTGCCGCTAACTTTTCCCAACATAATTGCTTTCTCCAGTGAATTCCCTCCTCCCCACCATTACACGACCAAAGTAAGTGAGACACAGTTTTGTGATTGGGCAATAACATGCCCAATTAAAAATGAGAATAGATGCCAAATGATTCATATTTGCACAATCTATCACTGAAAAGAGTACAAAATGCCGAATATATATCAAATCCTGAGTCTCTTTCTTCTCTTGAAAAAATGTTGGGGGTTTGCAAAAGCATTCATGAACAAGAACAGTATAAAATAATGAATAAATATAATTCAGTCAGCATAAGAATATCCTTGAAGCACAAAAGCGAAATATCAGTAAAATGAACAATGGAAGACTACTTCTTCTACAGCCATTGGGGGAAAAAATCAAGGTAAAACGTAATAAATAATAACATACTTGAAATATATACCCAGCCACTATCATAAACACTAAAGCAATAATGTTTTAAAACGGGTACGGGAAATACGTATTTTTGCAGGATGCAATAGCATTCACATTTATCAGGTTCCATAATTTAGTAGTGGGTGGGACCAGTTGACAAATGTCAGGAATGCAGAATGTGGGTGGAGTATCCAATGAGGGAAGTCTGAGGCATAAAGGAAACTAGAGCTGGTTTCAGGGCCATGCCTGGTGTGGGGGGGAGGATCTAAAAAAGTCAAGATAATAGTCACAACTATGCGATTGAACCCCCACTCCTTTTTATATGCATCACACATTTAATGCATGTAAAAAAGGAAATGGGGCTTTGATTATGTGGTCTATGGCTGCCAGTCTGTTTTTGATCCCATCCCACCAATGCTCCTGTCTATTTTTAGACCTTGCCCCAAATCTACATATGGCCTTTGTAATAGAGATTCCCTAGCTGACTTTAAAAGCAAAACTTTCTTCCTTCACTAAAATGTTATTTAAAGAGATGAAACGACATTTAGAAACGACAAATAGCATTTTTTTATACATTTCCCCTCCATGCAGAGAGTCAAGGTCTGGAGTGGGAACTGGAAATAATCTTGTGACAATATGTATGCATGTGTGATTGGAGGCATGTGCTATATTAAGCCATGGTTTGTTTTATCCATGTTGTTTTTTAAAATAAACATAATACTTAGGTTCAATTAACATGCTCAGTCGAACCAAATCACATACATTTTAGCATAAAACATTTATGTTAAATTAACACCTGAAAGAGAAACTATACACCTGTAAACACACACATATTGTTGTACACACACATATGCATGTATAGCAGGGGTGGGTTCCTCCCGGTTCGGACCGGTTCTCCTGAACCGGTAGCGGCCCACTGGTGATGTCACGATGATGTCACTGAACCGGATCGGTCGGTGCTGGTCCATGGGGGCTGCCATCTTTTTTAAAAAAAATTTTGAATTTTTTTTTGAAATTTTTTTTGAATTTTTTTAAAAAAATTTTTCCTTCTAAGCATGCGCAGAAGCTGACTTCCGGCACTGTGCATGCGGTCACCATCTTTTTTCGGCTTTGTTTTTTTTGGGGGGGATTTTTTGTTAGGGTGCATGCGTGCACACGCAAAGCACATGCGCGCCCACGCAGTGCGGGAGGGAGCGAACTGGCAGCAAGGTAAGTTGGAACCCACCCCTGATGTATAGTGTACATACACCCCTTTTTCATATTTTCTAGGAATTAGAGATGATGGTTGGAAGTGGTTTGAAAGTGAAAACAGGAGCAATTTCACCTGTATAGCATTACCATATCTAGGATCAGAAATATGTATATGATTTATACCATGTATTGCACCACGTGCAATTTTCCATGCTTCCCCCATTTTATCCCAGCATGATTCTGATTTATAACTCTAAAGGGATAGAAGGATGAAAGCAAGACATCAGTAATTATGGCTGAAGTGGTGTTTGAGTGGGAGCTAACTGAGGCTGGCACATATCATAGACCAGTCCATCTTAAATTCATAAGAAGTGTTTTTCCTTGCCTTCAGGTCACTATATATAGCAGATTTTGCTTTGTAGATGACTGGAGTGCCATGAGCTGTGGTGGGGCACTGGTTAGAATGCAGTATTACAGGCTAACTCACTGCTCACTGCCAGGAGTTCAATCCTGACCGGCTGAAGGTTGACTCAGCCTTCCATCCTTCCGAAGTCGGTAAAATGAGGACCCAGATTGTTGGAGGCAATATGCTGACTCTGTAAACTGCTTAGAGAAGGCTGTAAAGCACTATGAAGCGGTATATAAGTTTAAGTGCTATTGCTATATAACCCTCTGTAACAGGAGTGGGTTCTAACTTACCTCGCCACCGGTTCGCTTCCTCCCACACCACGTGGGTGCACGCATGTTGCGCGGCCGCATGCATAGTGCCGAAAACCCAGCTTCTGCGCATGTGCAGAACCAAAAAACAGCTTCTGCGCATGGGCAGAAGCCAAAAACAAAATGGCAGCGCCTATGGCGCTGCCGAGAGACCCGGTTCGTGGGTGTGGCCAGCCAGCCATCGCTCCCGGTTCGGCAAGCGGGGGGAAATTCCCGCTACCGGTTCTATAGATCCGGTCTGAACCGGGAGCAACCCACCTCTGCTCTGTAAGCAAGTAAGCAAGCAAACAAATAACCAAACAATCAATACTGATCTTATAAATCACAGTATGTCTAGATAGGTCCGAGCATGTTTGGGAGCATTATTTCTATGCCAGATCTCTCTTGTATAAATTTCACAGATTACAGTTTCACTTTACACTTACCTACAGCAGCTGTATTTTAATAATGATAGCCATAATAACAATCAGTCAATTGCAAAAGGCAGTTTTACTTGAACAGCTTATATCCTGCAACGATACCTTTAACACCACCAAACAACAACATCCTCCTATTCCGGGTCCTTAGGAAGAGCTCGATAGGTGGATAAAAATGCCAAGGAGCATCTATACATCTAGCTGACTGTGCGATGAAAAACAATAATAACCAGCAGCAGCACTACTGGCTCCTGCCACTCCAGCCTCCTGTTAGCTAGGGCTTGTGACTTAGTGATATTAAATGTTATGCAACAGGACCATCAAGATCACATTTCAGTCTGTATTTGTCTCTTTATGATGTATATACCATTTCAATCTGCTTGTGATTAATTGCATTTGGCTTTATCTTCAGATAACAGTCATATACTGTGATGGGTGAAAACTCCCTCTGGCATATTTAGTTGTTTATACAATCACCCAGCTTTCATGCTACTAGTCTTTTCTCAAACCTTGCAGGAGATGTAGAAACAGAAGAGGTTCATTGTAGCCAAGAAAGTCTTGCCGATCTCCAAATATAATAACTGAAAATAACATTGTCAGAAGTACCAATGTCAATTGGGATTTGTAGAGCTGATAATATTCAGCTCTTTCTGTTTCACATGGATGAAATCAAGAGGTGAGTTTATTTATTTATTCAATATGTACAGCGGTCCATCTCAAACAAGTGACTCTGGGTGGTGAAAAATTATATAAACAATTAAAACATGTTACAAAAATAAATGAAATACAATAGTAGCCAAGGGGTATTGGAGTAATCCGTTGGTGTCAGAATAACCAGGAAACAGGGTCCTTCACACACACACAACCAGGTCTTCAAGGGCTTCCGAAAGGCCAGCAGGGTCGTGGAGGGAGGATGTCCAGATGGTAGACTCTCCAACAGAAAAGGCACACCTTCTCGTCCATTAATAATTAGAACTAAACAATATATTGCAGTGGCTCTTGCAATTTGGTCTATTGAATCACTGTGGATAGTGACATGGGCAGCATAACAAACAAACAAACAAACAAACAAACAAATAAATAAATAAATAATATTGAAATCTGATTAATTCTTAGTTCCTCTAGGCCAGGGGTGTCAAACTCAAGGGATGCTTAGATCTGGCCTGCGGGGCCAGCCTGGAAATATCAAAGGACCAGCCCGTGGTACCTCTGCCGGCCAAAATGGGCCATGGGGGTGGGCCACATGGCCCCCCCATGGCTCATTTTTGGCCAGCAGAGTGCTGCGGGAGGCAGCACCTTCTTCACCTTCTCTTCAGAAGCATCTGCCAACTGGAACTAGGTACCCTCCAAGATCTGGATGGCTGTTGTTCAGAAAAGCCAAAAACATCTGGCTCTTCACCCAGGTCTTTGATGAGAGAGAGTGAGCCCCCTCGTATCACTGAGTTTGTCCTCTTTTATCTTAATCTTTTACCTGTGTTTGTTTTAATTGTAAACTTTTTGATTGTTGTGAGCGACCCAGGGTCATTGAGAATTGGATGGTATATCAACTTTGTAAATTATTACTAATATTAATATATCCTCTAGGGCTGTGTCAGAGGTAGTAACAAAGATTGATAGACTGTTAGACAGACAGTTTTTAGCGACATCTGGAGAAATTGTCAGTTCATTTATGCTCTGCTCCTGTACAAAAGAGTCAAGCCCCATAGCAGCTGGGGACTCTACATGTCTTTAATCTCTACATTGTGGAATTGAGACTATTTGTGCCAGAAAGTAAATCTCCCTTTGTCTGGAATAGCTGTTTTGAATGCAAAGGGGAAAAAATGCATCTTGAGCCTGTGTCAAACGCCCACCATGGCCACGCCCACCATGGCCACACACACCCCAGCCCTCCGAGGTCAAACACAACCCTGATGCGGCCCTCAATGAAATCAAGTTTGACAATCCTGCTCTAGGCTAGTAGATTTGACTAGTAGATTTGTGAAATTCTGATACTGCTTGAACTCTATACACACTTATAGAATCACAAGATACCTTTGTTTGTACGTTCATCCCAAGCCTACCTTCACTGTCCATAAACTTGAAGCCACTGGAAATATCTCATTATGCAACATTCCAATTTGCTTATTTGCTGATTTTTGTGAGCTTTTCCATCACCGTCACTGTCCAGCAGACACCATCATACTGTATATAATCTGCTGGTTTTGTTTCCTTTCTTCCACATCTATACATTCCTTTCTAAGCCAAAACATTTCTCCCATACCATCACACTACATATTCAACCATACATTCCCTAACTTTTAGTACCTATATAACCTCCTCCTTGATCCACATAACAGAAACACAATCCAATAGCACTCCCTCCCTCCCAATCTGATGGTGGCTATTCAGGGTGCCATAAATGACAAATATGTGGGATTTTCCCTCCTAAGGAATTTTCTTCAAAAGAAAAAAATGGGCTAAGCTTATTTTCTCCATCTGCTAAAATCATAAAATTATCCCCCCCCCCGAAATGCAATTTTCTTTTTAAAACTATGTAACCAAATATTAAATGCAAAGCTATATTTAGGATCCCGTCCACTTGGCTTTCAATCTAGATATATGGAATATTCAGACTTTCTGTTACCTAGGAAACCTTATATCATTAGTTACTAATAGTAGTATACTGTCTTGTGTTTTGCTTTACTTAATATAGGGGTGGGCAACTCACCACCCACATGTCTCTCCTATCAGGTTATTTATTCCAGATCAAACGACTGAAATTCAGCACCAAAAATGACTATTATTAGAAGCACTTTAAATGTTTTTTTAAAATAACAATGAAAGGTAGAATGGGAAACGTCTAAGAGGCAAACTGCTTCTATTCTTTATTTTACCCAGAAATCCCATAAAACACTCCAAAATTATGCTGCTGAAAGTGGGCCATTCCAGCAATGAAAATCAGCCTGATAATTTTTATCCACATTTCATATTTTGTAGAGATTTTAAAGGTGTGAACAGAAAGTGCTTTGCTTCATAAATTTCTCCCATTTCTGTTCCAATGGTCAACTCCATGTCTTTCCCCACAAAGAAACTATGTGAACAAAGGACCCATTTTTTTTTGTCCATTTTTGCTTTTTCTGCTTTTGAAACCCATTAAAAAATCAGGACAGTTGCAGCCTTTGACCCTTGTAGTGTTGTCTACTTTTTGTTTTACATTTGTATAGCTTTCACTCACATACATATATGCACATATACAATTTCACAGAGTTAACAGACTGTTATGATGTGGTTATAAACAAAATTCTGTTAGTTCCTATTAAAACAAAATTATTTCTAGGCCCTAGAAACCAAGTGAATATACAGCATTTCTCTTTTTTTTCTCACTGTACAGATAGACAAGGCATTTTTTCTCAGATAGAATGATAGTATCATAGGACTGGAAAGAACTTTGGAGGTCTTCTAATCTAACCCCCCTCCTGCCAAGGCAGGAGAATTTATACAATCCCAAAGAAATGGTGGTTTGCTGGTTTTGAAAAGATTTTGCCTTCTGCTTCTGCTTGAGAGGGTATGTAGACTGTCTGTAATTTCCAAGCAAATAGGTTTTTTTTTTCTTCCTATAGTTTTTAGAATTCAAAGATATTAAAAGAAACAAACAAATATTATACTCCTCTATTGCTGGAACAAACGTGGAAAAAGTTGACCACAAATAACAGAATTTTTTTAAAATGGATTTGTAGAAGAAATAAAATCCCCCACTACAGTTTTAATTTAGAATTCTGTATTAGCATATAGGAACATAACAAATGTTTCTCTGTGTTTTCTAATTTATATACACATTTGCCTGGTGGCATAAGTACATAGAGACTTGTTTTTTTCCGGAAAGAAACAAACAACATGTTTGGAACTATGGAAAGATGGGTTTGAATAGGATGAAATCACCGCTGTTAATTATAATATCATATGCACACCCCTAAGTAAAAGGCATTTGCCCACAAGACGTCACTCAGAAGGCCATGAGAATTACTGTCTCTTTCTACCACAATGAAACAGCCAAGTCAAGTCCTGCCTGTGCTTGAAGATGTATGTAAATCCAAACACTTCTACAATCCTTTCTGCAGGGTAATTTTGCTTCAACATTTAAAAAAAAAAAGACCTGGAGAAAAAGAAATGGATATTTAAGGGCAAGGAAAATGGATTTTTGTTTTCAAGGGGCTAAGGCACTTAATCTTTCTTTCTTTCTTTCTTTCTTTCTTTCTTTCTTTCTTTCTTTCTTTCTTTCTTTCTTTCTTTCTTTCTTCTTTCTTTCTTTCTTTCTTTCTTTCTTTCTTTCTTTCTTTCTTTCTTTCTTTCTTTCTTTCTTTCTTTTGCAAAAGTAACATGTGCCCTCAAGAGCAAGGAGCTCCAGAGGCTGATATTTCACTGCAGAGTTTTTGGTTTGAGCATGGCATTGTGGGTGTAGCTGTCGTTCCAAGAAAAGCTCAAAGAAGAATCAGTTTTCTATGCAGAGCCCTATTTTATTTTCAAGTAGGTTGAATTGTTCTGAAAAAATAATAATAAATAAAAAGTAAATAGATTCTGTTTCTGCTAGCACTCACCCCATCTTGCAGCTACCAAAGATAAATCTGCTCACAGCAAGATCTGTGGTGACTCAACAGCACATAATAAATGTCTGCATGTTTGTGTCAGATTATTATGAGACAGTTTAGTCTCCTTTCTAAGAACAATTTCTACATATTATTGTTCTATTGTTGTACCTTGTTTAACTAGGTTCCTCCATCAATATTTATCCTTTGAGACAGGTTTAACTGATTAGGCATGAAAGCAGGCTGGATGACTTGGGCCAGTCGCTCTCGGCCCAACTCACCTCACAGGGTTGCTCTTGTGGGGAAAACAGGAGGAAGAAGGAGTTTAAGGCATGTTTACTGCCTTGAGTTATTTAAAAAATAATAATGGTGGGATGAAAATAAATTAAAAAACAATAATCAGCCATTTTCACCTATAGAGCTTCATTGGCTTAAGTGGAGATTTGAATCAATCTGTCTTTAGTTTAAATTCAGCATGCAGAGCCCCTTTTTACAAAATATGTGACATCTGTAAATGCTTTCAACTGACAATTCAAAGGAAAAAAAGATTTTGTTTTGCCAAGATTACACCTTCAAATTACAGACTAGGAAAATGTACATTTTATGATAATCTCTTCTACTTATTTCATACATTTGAATTGGACTTCTAGATACAATACATTTTAGCAGAAGTACCATTGGAAACATTGAAGATACAACTTCAGGAAGTCGTTTTTACTAAATGTTTCCATTACTTGGACTGAAATCTTGATGCTTGATTGTTGCTGGCCTAGATTTTCTGTTTTATGATTCTAATTACCTATGGGTTGTTATTATTATTGGTTAAGCATACCTGTGACCTAATATAACTATTCAGTTATCTCAGGCTCCCTATATATGGTGTAATTCTTTTGGAATCAATAAAGTTAGATCTTCTAGAAATTTCAGTAAAGTGAGCAGTAGAAATATGTACTCCTGACTTAGGTTTCTTTTATTCCATCAGTAGAAATGTGCAAAACCCTTTTCCCAACATGCCATAAATAATATCAGCAGGAAAGTTTAACTGTGTAAATAGGCAAGAGTTGGCCACAAGACCAAGCTTGCATTCCAGCAGACACTGGATGTATACACAATGTTCCTCTGTGCCAGGATTTTCAAATTTTCTCAAGCCTTTGAATTATTGCTTCAGAAAAGAGAAGATACGCCTGAAACCCCCAGTCAAGAGGCAAAGCCCTAATGGTAGAACAGTGGTTGCATTTGAGTGAACTTTTGTTTTTGTTTGCTCTTAGTCTCTCATGGAACCTTATCAAGTTTCATGAACTCCTAGGCTTCTGTGCAAGTCTTAAAAACCTGTTTTACACCAGTGAGGCATCTGAGTGCTAACACTGCCATATTGCATTTCTTTTTTTAGCTCAGACCATATTAGCTGTAAGTGAAGCTGAGAGTAAGTAGTAATAGGATGGTGGCGTTATGGTGGAATGGCATAATTGGCCATGGCCAATTTGCCATGGCCATCTCATTGCAGTCAACTTACTGAAGGACAACTCGCTGTGGCCAACTTGCCATGGAAAATTCCACATGGGATATTTCAACACAATAAATGTTATCCACCACTGTTTCTTTGACATTATTTCCATTTTCATCAATGGAAATAATGGCAAAGAAACTGTGGAGGATAGCATTTATCCCGTTGAGTTATCCCACATGGAATTGTATGTGGCCATGGTGAGTTCTCCCACAGAGAGTTGGCCGCAATGAGATGGCCACAGTGAGTTGGCCATGGCAAAATGCCCATGGTGAGATGGCCATAGCAAGTTGGCCACAGCGAATTGTCCTAGACCCATGGAGGATAGGTTGTGCTATGTGATGTTTGTTCCATAACTTAGCATCCCAGACCCATCAGTGTTACAAGAAGACTCAGCAACCAGTTTGATCTCCTTATGCATGTGGAATGGAAGGGTAGAACCATCATTTCCATTGTTTCAGGCTGATTTTGGGTCATTCCTACTTCATGTGCAGATACATTATATATCACAGGTGGGTTTCAGCAGGTTCTGACCAGTTCTGGAGAACCGGTAGTGGAAATTTTGAGTAGTTCGGAGAACCGGTAAATACCACTTCTGACTGGCCCCGCCCCCATCTATTCTCTGCCTCCCGAGTCCCAGTTGATCAGGAGGAAATGGGGATTTTGCAGTAACCTTCCCCTGGAGTGGGGAGGGAATGGAGATTTTGCAGTATCCTTCCCCTGCCACGCCTAATTTATTCAACTCTGGATAAATCTTTAAATTGCTGAGTATAATAAATCTCTGTCCAATCAAGCACCTTCTTTTTCCGCTGTAAAATGTGCTAGACCTTTCTGAGGTCTTTGGAAATAGGAGCAGCAAACTAGTTTGCCGATTGTCAGCATATTCCTGCTGTTTTGCACATTTCCAAAATAAGTGCAATTTCTTTCCCCTCATTATGTTTAAATGAAATCAAATTATCTCTATTTTGTGTTCAGTATATGACAAAGCAAGGGAGGGCTATATAGCGGAGTATTATGAACCTATCTTCATTTTTAAACATCCATCTGTCATGGTTCATGTTTTATCAGAGCTTGTATTTGATTCCAGACAGCATTGTTCAAATAGTGTTGACTATGGAAGCTGCTATCAAAAATAGGAATTTGTTGACATTTTATAATGTAATGCAAGGGACCAATTCTCACATCCCTCTTACCTTCCATTCACATATCCACAATATAACCATATCCCATCATATGCCAGCAGAGCTGGACTTGCTGGAGATAGTGTCTTCTAATTATGACATCCATTTTCTGACCAACACGATAAAGGATTCTCTTCCAAAAACATACACATGACCGAAAATGGGTTTAAGTGACTTTTGTATATGAAAAATATAATGGGAACTAATCAATACATTACGCATAGAAATGTATCATTTTGAAAATTGACATTATCTTTACTTTTTTATTCCAAACTGGTTCACAATGCAAAATATTTCCAACAAGCATTTGTCTTTGTTTTATTTAAACAGAACAGTTTTAATAAAATTTCCACTTTATATCCAAATCCCTTTTCTGAGTGGTCACAGCTAATTTAATTGTTGTCATTTTGCATTCATTCCCATTCTGCGACTCATTGACCCAATGCAGAGATTCATTTTTCAGCTCTTCACAGTCTATTTAGGATTTCACTATTCCAAATAATATGGCAAAATCCATTCAGTGGCCAGCTTGATTCACCTAAGTCTTTGTCTATTTTTCAGAGTTCGAGGAAGCTTGCAGAAAAATAGCAATCAAACATTTCTCTAAAACAGAAAACTGTAATGCCCTAAACATCAGTAATCAAAAGACTTATAGAGTATAATAGATGGCAGTTGAAAAAAGCAACATATTTATTGAACGTTTTCATCAACCTCCAGAAAGTTGCTAGTGAAGAAATGGGATGGGCTTCCTTTGGAAGGGAATTTTACAATCAAGGCACACCCAGTCCCAGAAAAGATCCCTTTATTGTCCCAACGAAATTGAGTTGTTGATACATACAGAAGCTTTCCAAATATGACATATACTGTATCTTGAAGCAATGGATATGCTGGAGCAGAAGTTAGAAAGCCATCTATGGGGATGCTTTAACTGCAATTCCTGGATTGAGCAGGGGTTTGAAGGTGACAATATAGTTGCCCTTTCCAATTCTTTGATTCTCTCTTTTGTGAACAGTAGAATATATATCAAATATCCTTGTCTGAAAGCATTCAGAACTTTTAAAGATCATCACTAAAATTTTCTGAATTGTAATTGAGAACAACCCAGAAGTCAGTGCACCTATTTTAATAAAGCAGTCTCAAGGTCTGTAGGTGACCACAGCTTTCTGGATGAATTGTAGTTCTGAAAACTCCTTAAAGGCGGCCTTGTGTAAATCTCACTGCAATTACAATATACAGGTATGGTATAATTATGGCAATCATCCTGACCAGATTTATATTCTTCAAGAAGGGATGTTGTTAGAGGACAAGTCTCAACTGAGCAAAGATTATCTCTAAAATTGAGTATCCAAAGTGGGATCTAGGTACCACAAAAATCTACAGACGATGAGCTGTTTCCAACAAGCCTGCAATTCCACTTCAGCACTTACTAAATCCAGACCTAGGACAGTGTCTAAGATGCCTTGGTCTTATCATTAGTCAATTGTTCGCTTACTTCCAATTGTAGGAAGTTAAAACCCTCCCTCTCCTAGAGGAATGAAGTATTTTAGGAAATATTAAAAAAGGCAGAATATTATATTTCCCTGGATGAGAAATGGAGAAACATGTTTTTAGGCAGGAAACAGACTCACTCTTAATAGCCCCCACCTTTGTCAATGGGCCATTAAGGCCTGAGCCAGTCTATTCTACGTAACAAAGATAGGATTAGCCCTCTGCCCATCTCACCACATGGCACCTGGGAAGATTATATCAGCCAGCACTCAAGCAAGCCTGGGAGACAGCCTAAAGAGTTAGCTAAGACCCTGGGAGACTGACAACCAATCAGGATACATTTATTACACAGGAACAGGAAACTAAGGTGGGGCCCAACAGAGGGTATAAAACCGAGGGACTCTCAGCATCTCTTCCCTTTTTTTCTTCACCCAACATCTTGAAGCATGTGATCGCCTTTTCTGAACTCAAGCCATGTGCTCCTGTCCACCATTAAACCATCTTTCCAAGCAGCCACCATGTTTCCAGTGTCTTTTTCCCCCACTTGGAACTGAACCCAGAAGGATATTTCTTCCAACACAATCTACATCCATCTCTAAATAATACAATGTTGAATCATAAATCAAGAATGATTTTCCCTAGTAGTTTCATGTACCCATCAAATAAAATAGAATCTTCAGAATTCTGGAAACATGTAACCAAGAGATCAACACAGTTCCCAATATCATGTTCTGCAACAGGGTGTTTTTTTTTTTTTTTTTTTACAAAAAGGCCTTAAGCCACTACATGGTTTTATTTATGCATCCAAGTTCCACTTCTTTAAACCTGTCCAGAAGAATAATACGATATTTCAGAAAAGTGTCTAAGAATAGCAAAATAAATATGTTTCTTTCTCGGCATAGATACATCAGTATGGATAAGGCCATCTCAGTCTCAGTCTCTCTTTCAGACTACATACCCTTACTTTTCTGTGAAAAATTTTCACACAAGCACTATTTTTCTACCAGTGATGCTTTTAATCTTTTTCAAACTTGGAGAAACTACTGCTTTGTGCAATGAGATATTTAAATAGGATTAGATATAATATAGACATTTGAAATTTCTATTTTTTTATCGTTATTTAAGCATTGTTCTGTTTACTGCTATCCTTTTTCCCAGTTCACAAGCATACTTACTTTTTTATTCCAGGATTTACTAATTTCTGGAAAAGTAAGGGACATGCTGTTAGATCAGATAAGCACAAGTCAATATATTTTTTATAACACAGAACAGTATCATTTACTCACACGAGAGATCTTGGCTTGCAGAAAAATATTTTAGCAAATGAGTCTCATGAATGAGATAACAGAAATCCATATTGAGATTTCAACTACATGATGGGCAGGGGTGGGTTCTAACTTACCTCGCTGCCGGTTCGCTTACCTCCCGAGCCACGTGGGCGCGTGCGCGCTTTGCACGCGTGCACATGCGCAGTGCCAAAAAATAACCCCCCCCAAAGCCCAAAACAAGATGGCGACGCATGCACAGTGCCGGAAACTCGGCTTCTGCGCATGCGCAGAAGAAATTTTTTTTTAAAAAAAATCCCAAAAAAAGATGGCGGCACCCACGGACCAGCACTGACCAAACCAGATCCGTGATGTCACCGTGACATCACCAACGGGTCGCTACCGGTTCGGGCGAACCGGTCCGAACTGGGAGGAACCCACCTCTGATGATTGGTAAGATTCTGTGATATTCACCATATTTCACTTTGGATGTCTTTACGTAGTATCCAGGGAAAAAACTCTACCCAGAGTTATATGATCTCATTCTCTTTCTTTCTTTCTTTCTTTCTTTCTTTCTTTCTTTCTTTCTTTCTTTCTTTCTTTCTTTCTTTCTTTCTTTCTTTCTTTCTTTCTTTCTTTCTTT
>QLTV01003764.1:1963262-1984970 GCA_003457575.1 Thermophis baileyi | reverse complement strand
ATAAATAAATAAATAAATAAATAAATAAATAAATAAATAAGAACAACATTTATATATGTATTTATCATGCACTTTCAGAATAATTTATAAGTATTTATCATGCACTTTCTGAATGTGGTATCTTATGACACTTCTCTCCAAGACCTTTGGACCACATAAGAATCAGGTCTGGACTCTGCTAATCTCACAAAGTTAGCTGGGTTGAAGATAACAGCACCATTTTTTCCCATGTTCATGCATCTATTTCTTAAAATATGAGGCTTAGCATTTGATCCTCATTGCAACTACTCAGGCTTTTTGTATATGTCTAGACAAATAAGCATTACATGAACAACAGAACGTGGATCGAGGGGTTCTTGTCCATAAAAATTTCCTGTTTTGCTTTCTACATAGGGCTTCCCTTAGAAAATATTCAGAAGCTACAGCTGGTACAAAGTGCAAAAGTTCATGCACTGATGAGTATATGCTGATATATTTAGGTGACCACACTGCTTTGAGAGTTACATTAGTTGATGGTGGGCTTCTGGGTGCAATTCAAGGTTTAATTGTCAACTTGATGGGACCTGGGAATAGAACATTTTTGATTGTCAGTCCTATATTTTGAAAGTCCTTTCCTATGGAGATCCAGTCTGTTATTTCATCCCCGATTATTTGGAGAGCAATTAAGATCTGATTGTTCCATCTGTGCAGGAAGATGGTATACCATGAGAAAGATTCAAAATTGGTGGTTTTCTATATTTTTGTGTTTAAGTCCATTTTGTTTATATTAGAGGTGGATTTATTTATTATTTTTAGGGTATTGCTTCTTACTTTATATTGCTCTTGATTGTTGCCCATACATAACCTTCAAGAATGGATGGACCACAAAAAAGTAAAATATTCATACAAGTCAATTATGGGAAGCATTTGAGCAACTGTTGGCACCATTTATGAAGTTCTCCATGGTTTCTTACTAAGTACTCAGATGATTGATGGAGTGAGCTGCTGTGATCAATACAACAGAACTGTTCCATTGTTTATGGAATTGAGCAACTGTATCATCTTGCTATGTGTAGCAATATCAGGCTTATTCAAGCTGATATTATTCCAGGTTCTGCACATTCATCATCCATCTGTCATTCAAGAATCTCATTCTGACTGAACAGTCAGAAAATTAAAAGTTTTTTCTTATTTCATCCAGACACCATCTCCATGCAAGGAGAAACAGAAATGTAGTTTACTTTTAGTCATATATCATACCAAACCATTTGCATAGATATAGACTATCACCATTGAGCCAATGCTAAGATTCTTCTGTGCTTAATAATTCTATTTTCATCCAAACCTATACTAATCTCTCTCTAATTCTATCAGTAAAATAGCAACTAGATTCAGGCTTTTGTGCATGTCCACGAGGAGAGACATCACTGGGTTTTCATTTAAACTAATCCCCAATCACTGAACTGGTGGAAAGTGGTCATTTGGGAGATAGCAAAATCAACTCTACATTTTAAGGTCTGCCCTTGAAGACTATTTGGAAGCTACAGCTGGTTGTAACAGTATGTGGGAATGACCTTGGGAGACAGGGCAAAGGGAATGATCAGATAAAAGGCAGCTGAGTCCACAGAGGAATGTGGGCAGGGGAAGAGGTTCAGAAGAGCCCTTCCCAAGTTTCTTGAGCTGCCTTTTATCTGACAGTTCTCTTTGCCCTGTCTCCCAAGGCCATTACCACACACCATTATACTGGTTGAGAATGTTTTGGCATAGGCAGTTATGAGCATGCCTTGGTGTACCCATGTAAAACACCTGTTTCAGGTGTTGCACTGGTTACAGGTAGAAATCTGGATGTAATTCAAGTGCTGGCTATCACCTGTAAAGGCCTGGAAGCATGAGGGACTACTTTTCTTTTCTAGTTGATGCCCATCCTATATGGTGCAACAATGTTGGCATGGTTCAGTCAATTGATTTAGCAATGCCACCTGAAAGGACATAGAAAGGGAGCCTTCTCTGTTGTAGTGGCTGTCCACTGGAATTATGTCATTTTAGTGATTCATATGGACATCTATTTTTATTTAGAGGAATCTTTGTGACTAGATTGGGCTAAAGTGGATGGCACTTTTTATGAGTCACCTGATAAGTGATGTAGTGTTTTTTTCCCAGACATTCTTTTTGTATTTTGTATTGTGTGGATTGTTTCATGATAAGTTTTGTATATTATATGTGTTGCACAATGGAAAGTAATATTGATTGTCCTATAATTTTAATAAAATAAAGAATAAAAATAATTCTTTTTATGCTAGTCTGTGATTTATCTACAATAGCTTGCCACTTTCACCATATTTTCAGGGTGCTGCCCGCCCGCCCGCTCAACACTCGCCCCACCCATCCCTGCCCTATATATGTTGCCTTCGCCATGTGGCCCAGCTAATCACCTCGCCAGTCGCCTCCGTGCCTCGCCTGCTCTGCTCAGCTCACCAAAGATAAGCTTGCTACCTACTCGCCCTTCGCCTTGGGTCGAGGGCCAGGGGTCAGGGACACGCCATTCCCTGAGGCCCCGGAGCCGCTGCCCGCTCTCTGCCTGTCTCAGCCGGGTCGGGGAATGTGCCATTCCCTGGCTCCGGCGTTCCCGGGGCCTCCTCCTGCATGCCGCCCGCTCTCCCTTCACAACACATCGCCCATTTCCCCTCCTTTAGAGGCCCCGGCCCTTACTCAATCTCCCCACTTCCTCCCCTGGGCTGCCTCTTTCTTTGTCCTGTGACCTTACCTTCCTTCCGCGGCAGTCTGCCAGGGAAGGCAAGCAAGGGCTGAGCCATCGCCGCTGGGTTCCCTGCCAGCCCACATTTGTTTGCCCCCCTTGTCACGAGAAGTCGAAAAAGAGGTGGCAGCTGCAGGCTTCTTATGCTGAAAACTACCATCCTCCGCTTCTCGAACGTGCCAAAAAAGAGCTTCGGTCCCATGACTGTTGCCGCCGTCACCGCTCTGTTCTTCGCGCCAGCTGCGCATGTGCACCATAGAACAGGGTGGTGGTGACGGTCACAGGACTGAAGCTCTTTTTTGGCGCGTTCGAGAAGCGGAGGCCCTCAGACCCTGGGCAGAAAATAATAGGTAGAAAAAGGCTGCAATAGCTGTAAGTTCAAATTTTTTTACTACCGGGTTCTGTGGGCGTGGCTTGGTGGGGGTCATGTGACTGAGTGGGCATGGCCAACTCAATGTCACTCACAGCAAGGTGCCGCCCCACCAAGTCACGTCCACCAAGTCACGTCCACCAAGCCACGCCCACAGAACCGGTAGTAGAAAAATTTGAATCCCACCACTGGTGCTGCTACATATGTCTATACAGAAGAAAATTCCATTGAATTCAATGGATTTAGTTCTCAGGATACATGAAATAAAATTGCAACTTGCAATCTTTTTTTAAAAAAATATCTTTATTGAATTTTCTTTAAAAACATAACATAACAATTAAATACACAAATAACAAAAAGAAACAACAAAAAAGAAACAATACAAACCTTAACAATGAAATCGTACTTTTTTTAACAGCCTATCAGTTATTAATATTAATCCTTAAGTACTCGGATTAATATAATATCTATATTTATACATTATAAATCTTATCTTCTAAAAATCTGTGTCTATTGGAATATCATATATTATTTCTAAAGCTATTTTATCCAATTCATATATACTCGCACTATATATGTGTATATAACTATTTATATACATATATATATTTATTCCATCTTTAAATCTATTTTAGATTTAAGTCTTTAAATCCCATTTCAATCAAAAAGTGAGAAAAAATATTATATTGTGGTATATTAAATAAACTACAGTTCGTTATATCGTTGCAAGAAGTTATACTAATAGTTTTCTATATTTTTTTTGTCCAAGCCAATTATACCATCTATCCCACATTTTATAAAAATCTGTCTCTTCTTTATCGTGAATTTCCATTGTTAACTTACTCATCTCTGCAACTTCCAAAATTTTCTTTACCACAGTTATCATTGTTGGTATTGAATCCAGTTTCCAAAATTGTGCATATGTTATTCTGGCGGCTGTGATGATATGTAATATTAAGTATCTGTCTTCTTTATCCAATTTTTCCCTGAATATACCTAATAAAAATAATTCTGGTTTTAATCCAAGACTTCGTGTTATAATTTGTTCTATTATAATTTTAAGATTATTCCAATATATTCTCGCCTGTGGGCAGGTCCACCAAAGGTGGTAATATGTTCCATTTTCTATTTTACACTTCCAGCATTTAGGAGATAAATTAGTAAACATTTTGGCAGTCAGGCTGGAGGAAGATGCCACCTATAAAACATTTTATAAATGCTTTCTTTATATGGTATTGCCAAAGTTAATTTATAGTTCTCTTCCCAAATTTTGTTCCATTCAGATTGCAACTTGCAATCTTATAGTACAGCCCTATCCCAACTTCCATATATTGAGAATTGTCACCTCTTCTTTTTCTTAGCTATGAGTCTGGTTTTTCATTCCTTAGTTGTATTTGACAATTATTAAAAGTAATTTAGTGCCAAGTATTGATGCTGGAATTTTGATGTTGGAATTTTGATGCTGGAATTTTTCTCCCCTGTCCCATTTATTATTTAAAGAAAAATCTTCTTGTAGTATGTTAGGTCAGCTTTTTCCAACCAGAAGTATAGAAGTACAGGTAGCCCAGGGGTGTCAAACTCAAGGCCCGTGGGCCGGATTCGGCCCGTGGGGTGCTTAGATCTGGCCTGCGGGGCCGCCCTGGAAACAGAGAAGGACCGGCCCGCGGTGCCTCTGCCAGCAAAAATGGAGCTCAGGAGCCCGTTTTTGCTGGAAGAGCGCTCGGGCCACCACAGGCATCCCAACACGAGTGATGTCAAGCTGGCCATGCCCACCCTGGCCACGCCCACCCCAGCCCCCCATCACCCCAGTCAAACACAACCCTGATGTGGCCCTCAATGAAATTGAGTTTGACACCCCTGACTTAGACTGATTGCTCCAGCACTAAAATTCCAGCATAAATAGTACTTGGCATTAAATAACTTTCAATACTGTTGTTCAAAATTACAACATATCTCTCCAGGGCTATTTACAATCCAGATTCAAAATTCTAATGGCTGCCCCCTGATCATATGATCACATTTTGGGTGCATTAATGGCTGTTTGCGGCGTCCCGCAGTCACATGACCGCAATTTATGGCATTTACTTTTAATTTCCAGCAAAAAAATGTCCATTGCAGACAATGGATTTGCTTAATTATCACTGTGTTTGCTTAATGACTATTGCATTCACTTGCATTCAAATCAAGTCCATGGCCTGCATAATGACTGACACAACTTATGACTGTAATTTTGGGTTCAATCGCGGTTGTAAGTTGAGGACTATCTGTATAGACCTCACCATCTTCAGCCAGCATTCAATTAGGGAAGACTGCAGGAAATTATTTATATATTATTTATTAAAAATATCTATTCTTTACATGAAAATTGATTGCTACCAAATAAATAAGAATTGCAACCTGTAACTATGGATAAACCTGCAGGCTGGGTGATGAAATTGTATACCTTGTTATATTTATAGAAAAATAAATTCTTCTTACCTCGCCTCCCACCTCACACATTTTGAACAAATGTATTAGGATACTGTTTTTAAAAAGCAAGTGATGAGAAGTTCTCTGTTCTCTTGCCACTGATTGCAGAGGTATTATTTGTTTTGAAGGAGAAGCATCTGGTTCTTGTTACATGTTCATCTTATAGTGGTGTACATTAAAATGTCATTCACTCAGCTAAAGAAGAAATGTGTAAATGTCAGCAGAAGAAGAATTAGGACCATACCAGTTTTTGACTAATGGGCTTATAAGTACAATTCTATGCACAATTAGCCCAAAGTGAGGACTACAGATTTTACCATGAATCATTTTCATGAAAGGGATCATAGACTTGTAATCTTGACTTACAAACTTCTTCCACCGATTTCTCCGAAATAAATTATTCAACATTTCTATTTCTTATCTTGTCGTCTGAAATAACCTAAATAATAGCTTTTACATTTAGATCTTTTTATTCCCAAAGATGGTGGTGGTGGTGGTGGTGGAGGGTGTTGGTATGCTTGTTTTTTCTTTTCTTTTCATAGAGACAGCGCATGTTTATAAAATGGAAGGTGCTCTGCACATGTTTGTAATGTTTGTGATGGTAACTCTACTCTCAAAGATCAGCTGCTATCATTAATTTCCTTTTTGACAATGCGCCTTTTAGCAACCTTCCCCATGCTAATGTTTTCCAGATGTGTTGAACTACAGCCAGTGGCATCTGAGGGGGAGTTCAAATAAGATAAGATGGCGGTCATGGTATTGCAATCAAACCCCCACCAATTTGCATATGCGTGCAACATCAATGCACAAAAGTGGCTGAGCTTTAACTGTGCTACCTTGACGGTCCTCTTGACATCTTTTGACCAATTTCCCAGGTGCCCCAGACTGCAACTGCTAGAAACCTCAGCAAGACCATAACAGAGCAGAATACGGAAAACACCCAGGTTCAAAATACTCTTCTGAGTCACAAAACTCATCAAACAATTTTATCCTCAGTTTATTTTCCCTTACGGGGCAGTTATAAGAAAAAAACCCCCGAGAGTTCAGTAATCATATCCATTACCTTGATTTTTTGGGGGAATATAAATCAGGTGGGTTATAAATATAATAAATGAACTGAAAGTTATTACTGAGACTGGAGATTTATGAAGCCCACTGAATATATCTTTTTAAGTCTACAACTTGTAACAGAACCACAACTGATCCCAAACTGCAATTATAGAAAAGTGGAGCCTAAGTAATATTGATTCTCCCCACCTCCTTTTCCCACTAATTGCTTTTTTTTTTCCAGAGACAGGCATATACATTCATTGTCTTTGTTTGAAAACAAATGTGAGATTATAGGAAATCCCCTCCATGGCCTTGACATTTTTCCAGAAGAAATTAAGAGCTGAATTCATCAAAACATTGAATGTTAAGGAGTCAGAAATGCTGGAATGTTTGTCCAAAGTCCCAAGCCCCACAGAAAACTTTGTCATCCTGCCGGGCTCCAGTCAAAAACCGGAGCCAAAATAAACAGAGACAGAAACTACATCGGACTGATCCTGTGGAAACAGCTGTAACCACTTAGGTGGAAAACCATCTCAAATTCTTCTCCCAGAAAACACCGATCACATGGGAGAGGGCAGGCAGGAAAACTCTGTCAAGTTCTCTTCAGCTGCGGTCAGGAAAATATTTTCGTTCTTCGCAACTCTAAATAGACGGTTTCATCTATGATCACAATAGGAAAACAAGCCACAGGAATGCTGAATTCTTTCGACCACTCTTCTCCTTTCTCCCCTTTCTACACTGCTGAGAAGCTGGTGCTTATTTCTTTCCATAGATGGTTCACTTTTTCTGCCTTAGCAACAAAGCCTTGAGGGTTTGGGGAGAAAATTCTGCAATCTGCAGACGTGGCTCCCACATCTTTATGTAGTTCCTATGTTGCAAGATTTCATTCTTCTACCCAGGTGTGGAGAGGCATATGCCAATAATAATAATAATAATGAAATAATGATTCGTTATTTTCATTTGCCTAAAGCAGCATTACAGAAGAGGACAAATGCTGGAAGAACTAAGAAAAGGCAAAGATGAAAAAAAAAAAGGAGTAGGATAGAAGTCCTATAAATGATTGGATGGCAAGTGTTCCAGTTCAGGCTTGGAAAAGAGTAAGGGAAAAATGAAAGGGAGAGAGTGGGGGAAAAAAAAAGTAGACTGGAAAGCAAGCATTTTAGAATTTTACAGGGCAATTTTAGATGAGATGGGAGTGAGGGGTAAAGCAGCTGGTTCTCTTCTGTTTCTTGAGCTATATCGATTTGCTTCGGCCAGGACAGAACACTGCAGGGAATATTTCTGAAGGGAGGTACTGTGTTATCACACAGTCTTCATGCATATATATATGCAGGCTATGCCAAAATGGTTTGCAGAATCTCTTCCAGAGATGTGGGCTGTTTTCCAGGAGTGTAGAGAAAACACCCGGCCAATTTATATACCATATACTATTTCATTTAAGTAGGGGAAATAACTCATACAAGTCAAAAGCATGGAGGTTTTATTGAGGCTTTATATTTTTAACAAATGATGGGGTTTTTTTTAACTTGGAATAGCAACCTCTCTTTACTGCCTACGTACATTAAAAAAAAAGGGGGGGGGGGTTCGGGCACATGCGTGCGCGCTTTTGGCACTCCGTCCGGAAAAGGTTAGCCATCACTGTCCACATTTCACAAGTCCCCTGCTCACCATTCTTGAAGAACACATCTGTATGATGGAAACATCCTATTATCCCCAGCCCATTGCCAAGTTCAGCTAACTTGGCTTTTTTTCCCTGAACCAGTGGGAAATAGTGTTTTTAATCTTTGTTTCATTTGAATAATAACATGGAAGGGTTGGAGAGTTGAACAATTCCTAACAGCTGCTTTCGGCTGCCATGGGCATCTTTCATCCTCTACGTTGCTGGTGATTTGTCTTTGTAGACAGTTTGATTTATTATTGCTAGAATAATATCAGGATTCTTAGACAAAATGGAAAACCAGGAACCCCTATACAACAAATTGCCTGCAGACCAATACAAAAACCAAGAATATCCTATAGAATTACTTGTTGAGCCCTTCGTTTCTACATGGGTCAAATCAGCTGGTTGCTTTAGAGAAGTTCTTGCTTGCTATTTAGAAAGGGCCAGTCTGCTGACTACCATGGTGGTGCAGTGGTTAGAATGCAGTACTGTACTGCAGGCTACTTCTGCTGACTGCCAGCTGCCAGAGGTTTGGCAGTTCAATTCTCACCGGTTCAAGGTTGACTCAGCCTTTCATCCTTCCGAGGTCAATAAAATGAGGACCCAGATTGTTGGAGGCAATATGCTGACTCTGTAAACCACTTAGAGAGGGCTGTAAAGCATTGTAAAGTGATATATAAGTCTAAGTGCTATTGCTGTTGCTATTTCTTGGGAAGGTTGTAGACAAGGATGTCTATAAAGTAATTACTGATTCTGGACCTAAAACTATTTCGTTGCAAAAATAAAATTTAAAATTCAGGATCCTGATAACTGAGGAAAATATCAAAGAGTGACACAGATAAAGAGTCCTTCGGGAGTTGGGCGGCATATAAATTTTATAAAATAAATAAATAAATAAATAAACAGGAAAAAAATGGAAAGAAAATTTCCAACATATTATTTCTTGAAAACTAAAAACAAAGGCTGAGTCCATAAGCTTGAGTCAAGACCTTTTATAGCAGCCTACCTAATATATGGATTTCTTATCACCACCATTAGACTCAGAGCCAGGTACTTACACAAAGTATGCAAACCATCAGGAGTTGTTATCAAGACAACAAGGGAGCCACAGGCTGATCACATCATATATTGGCTTTGAACTTGGTGTATATTTTACAACAGGGTAAAGCTTTCAACATGTTCCCAAAATCTGATTCTTCTTCTTTGAGCATTTCAAATCCAAGATCTCTGGGGTTAGGAAAAGGGTATGGCTTCAGAGATGCCTAGTCCCTCATAATCTTTTTCAGAACATTAGCTGTGTTGAAGAAATTCCACCACTTCTCCTTTCTTGGGGAGAAAGTTGAAAAGGGTGGAGTGCATCAGCTCTAGAGGATCCTGTAGGAAGTGTATCTATTGCAATTCAATTTCAGATCTGGCTAAAGGAAAGAAAATACCTTATGGATCATCTATGGTAGGACCTAGATGGAGGAAATATGGTCTTCTTAGTCCAAACTCCAGTACCGACTTGATGGCAGTCCCAACTTTGGATGAACAAATAAGTCTGTGATCTGGGAGTTCTGAGACATCCACCTGCAATGGGCAAACCCTTTATGGTGGTTTCATTTTTATAGTTGTATTGAACGTTTTAGTAACAGTAACAGTAAACCTGTTTTCTTGAAATATTTATTTGTTACTTATTTGCAGAGTATAGGCTTGGGAAACAGGGTATGAACTAGGTTTCATCCTGAAGGGAAGGGAAAAGTCTCCTTATATCTGCTACACATTCCCCTTCATGAATATGATATATGCATTTGACTATTCTCTCCCAGAAATCTTTGTGATGAGCAAGGGTTTCATGCCAGCTGGCAAAATTATTTTAACAGAAAATCAATATGCAAAGTGAAGCATTTTAGTAAAGACATTGTCCATGATTCAGCCATTGTCAGCCTCCTTTGGAAGCCTATTGATTTCACTATGAGAAGGAAGATAAGTATTAAACTATTATTTCCTACTGAAAGAAATAGCCAAAATACAACTTGGGCAAAATTGCAAATTTTTCTGTATACAATTTTAATTGTTCTGTTTTGGTTTGTTAGAAATTAACAACAGAATCACAATGATCTCTTTTCCAGGTCTGAAAATTCCTTAGTTTGGGAGTGGCCACAGAAGGATCAGGGCTGAATATCTAATAACAACAGAGTGTTAAACTGGAAAGAGGATTCCAAGAAATCCAATTACAAGGCAAACAAGCCCTACCTTGATAAATCATTGCCAGGATGATGTAAAGCCAAAAATGAGAACAAGAAGATTCCCTTATTACACTTCCTTTTTCTACAGCTGTGGCTGGACTACTGCCCAGGAGGCCCAAAGAGCCAACAAATCCTCTTCCTCAACATAACAACACAACTCAAACATCTGCAGCTGAGGAGAAAGAAACCAAAAGTAACAGTCCAAGCATGTGCTGGATAACATTTCCCCCCCAGAGGAATAATATACATGTCCTTTTCCAGTCAGAACTGATTTCAATCTCTAATTTGTTGCTGTGTGTAAGAGGCAAATAAAGTCCAAAGCAAGATAAAGTGAAATCTGCAATAGCTGGGGTTAACTCTGTAGATCTTTTTTCAGTTATAAATGGAATTATTCCTAATCACAGGGACTTACCTACATACTGTATACCATGCTCTTACCATGCTATTTCCAACATTATGCAAAACGTGGAAGAAAAGTAAAAAGCGGACAAAACCCGGAGATAAATAAACAATGCATACTCCAATATTGTTCACTATACCTTTTTATACCTGTCTATGCTTTCAAACCTTTACTGTTTCTACTATATCTATAACACTGCTTTCCACATTGCCTTTTAGTCTTTCACTTTGTTTGAGATTTCATTATCCAGGAATCAGAAATATCTTCAGGCATATCTCCTCAGCAATGTTCACTAGAAGAAACATTTGGAAATCTAGTGCCCTCCTTTTCTTGTAAACTATAGTACCAAATGCCCTTTATCACTGACCATGTTAACTAGGGCTTATGGACATTGTAATATTTATTCACTCATTCATACATATATTTGCATTCAGCCTACTTACAAGACTCCAGGTGGCTTGCAGCTAAAAATACATAAAAACATAATCCCAATAGTTTAAGTTTAACTTTAAGTTTATTTGTATTTCTATGCCGCCCAACTCCCAAGGGACTCTGGGCTTACAACAATATAAAAAAACTTGTTAAAATATAAAAAACTATTAAAAAGAGACATAATAAAAACATTTAAAAACAATTAAAAACTCATACACACCGTTTCATGGCCAGATCTCGCCAAATTACAGAGGCGAGATCAATGGCCCCAAGCCTGCCAGAACAGCCAGGTCTTCACCACTTTCCGGAAGGCCAGCAGGGTGGGGGTAGTCCGGATCTCAGGAAGTAACTGGTTCCAGAGGGCCGGGACAGCCACAGAGAAGGTCCTCCCCCGCAACCCACGACAGCTCGCGCAGCCGCATTCTGGACCAATTGTAGGCTGCGAACACTCTTCAAGGGTAGCCCCATGTAGAGCGAGTTGCAATAATCTAACCGTGAGGTGACACGGGCATGAGTGACTGTGAGGAGAGCCTCTTGATCCAAGTAGGGTCGCAATTGGTGCACCAGGTGAACCTGTGCAAAGGTCCCCCTAGCTACAGCTGACAAGTGTTGTTCTAATTTTAGCTGTGAGTCTAGGAGGACACCCAAATTGCGAGCCCGTTCTGAGGGGGACAATTTTCCCCCCCAGAACCAAGGATGGACAGTCGACATAGTCTTTGGGAGGCAATACCCACAGCCACTCGGTCTTGTCTGGGTTAAGTCTGAGCCTGTTAACTCCCATCCAGACCCTCACAGCCTCCAGGCACTGGCACATCACGTCCACCGCTTCACTGAACTGACGCTGAACTGAATAGTCAATGAACACTTATTAAATCCCATCTCTACCTAAGTAAGATTTCTACTCCGAGAAAACTCCAGAAAAAAAAAGCAATTTTACAGCTTTCCTAAACATCTCTGGCCCTCAGAGCTAAGCTATTCCAAAATGAGGGAATTGCTACAAGAACGCCTTCCTTCAGGACCCTCTCCTCCTAAACTTTCTTTGGTAACTTGCAGTATACCCTTTGGGTTAGATCTTATTGGGCAGGCAGATTTCTCCTTAAACAAATGATTCCAGACGTAGTGAGAGTTTGCTACTTTGAAAAGCACTTTGAATTGAGCCTGAAAGCCCAACGGACAGGGGTGAAATTCAGCAGGTTCTGACAGGTTCTGGAGAACCGGTAGCGGAAATTTTGAGTAGTTCAGAGAACCGGCAAATACCACCTCTGGCTGGCCCCAGAGTGGGGAGGGAATGGGGATTTTGCAGTATCCTTCCCCTGGAGTGGGGTGGGAATGGAGATTTTGCAGTATCCTTCCCCTGCCACACCCACCAAGCCACATCCACAAAACTGGTAGGGAAAAATTTTGAATTTCACCCCTGCCAACAGATTTACTTTATTGGCACAAGTCACCAATGGGCATTCACTTTCTGTACCAACCCAAGCTTCTTAATCATCTTCAGGTAAAACTCCAGTACAAAAAGTTTCATTATTCTAACCAGGAATGATAAAGAGAGGAGCCATAATCTTTCTGCTCTAGGAAAGACTGTAATTGTCAAAGCAGCTGAAGTTGCCAAATGTTTTCTTGTTCTCAGCCTCTACCTGCTGCTCTAGTACAAGTCATGAGTCCAGAAGAACCCCAGATTGTGTATTTGTTACATCAAAGGAAATAAGTATGACTCCATCAATGGCAATAGATCAAATGGCTTTGTAACTGGAGATTGTTTGGAGAGCAGTGACTCCATCTTTCAGGGATTCAATCTGAGCCTATTCCACACCACTATACAACCTCTAGACCCTGGGCTGAGATTTTCACTACATCTCTGTTCTATACAAAGTCAGATTCTGGTAAATGAATTCAAGGTGTTTATTGTAGTTGTAAAACTTAATACAAAACATGCTGCAAATTGTAAGCTTTCTCTGTAGAAAACAGCCACAAGAACAGAGAACAGCAACAAAGATGATAGGGGGTCTGGAAGCTAAACTGGATGATGAACGGTTGAGAGAACTAGGTATGTTTAGTCTAACAAAGAGAAGAACTAGGGTGACAACCATTTGTCTGGAATGGTATAAGGTCTCATGCTTAATCAGGGGATTGGACTAGAAGCCCTTTAAGGTTCCTTCCAAAAATTGTTATTCTATGTTCTAAAAATTTACTTTTGAAGGGGAAAAAAGGTCCAGAAGACAAATGTCAGGTTTTGGAAAAACAATTGCCTATTTCCAGTCCAAGATTCCAAGTAATCTAACGCCAGCGTATACACATAATCACAGACAGAAATTAGAATGTAATTATTTGCTACAAACAGCCAGTCACAAAAGCCATTTGTTCATATCCACCAGCTTGTCTAATTGGCAGAGTCATACTTCTTTCTTTCATTGAGACAAATTAACTTTCTTTGCTTTTCACGTAATGTGTCATGTTGATGGGCTTGGGATCTTACTAAATTTAGGCTCTTTGCCAGCTGATTCAGTTTGTACCCATGTCTCCATAAATGCTTTTTCACCTAAGATAATTTCTGTGATCAGAATCTGATTCAGTCTGTTCAGGTTCTTCAGTCTTTGAACTTGAAGATTCAGATTGATCCCTTATAACCTCCTGCTCAGCCTTGGTGGAGATATAAAGCATATGTAATATATTATTATCAACACCACAAGCTGATGGATGATCTCTCCCAGCAGCTTCATGTTGATATTAAAAAGAGTAGGGAAGAGGGCATGTTTGGGGATTTGGACACTCTATATGGAAAGCCTGATCTCTCTGCATCAGCACCAGGAGTGAAACCACAGCAAAGTATGTCCCTAATTCCAAGTTTTCACAGATGGCTCAAGGGGATGCAATGGTTGATGGCCTCCAAAGCTCCTGAGAAATCTAACAGAACCAGGGGTGAGTATACTACCCTCATTCAAGTCCCACTGCACATTATTTACAGGAATGATCAACATAGTTTCCATCTTATGCCCAGGCCTCAATTTTGACTGGAAGGATCCAGATAATTGACTTCATCTACAGTTCTCTGGATCTGGGAAGATTGAAGACTGGTTAATAGTGAATGAGGTAATGGCTTCTTGGGGAGTGGGTAGACTACTGCCTTCTTCAAGGCTAGTATCAACATTTTTTTTAGGCATCTGGTTCATCATTCCTCTCCATCCCATAGAGGATTCTGTTTACTTCCTCAAATGTTATATACTTTAAAGAAATAACAGAACAAGACTTAACTTCTGTTATCTTATGAAACTCTGCCCATTTGCCATCTAACTCTGAAAAGATATGAATGGTTTTGGGTGCAAAATGCCTGTCCAATTGTGACTATCAGAAGAATTTCTAAATCAACAGCACCCAACATTTTTTGACAGAAGATTTTGTTTTTGTTTGTTTCTTAACTGTACTTTCACATGAATGAGGTATAATATACTGTATAAACTAGATTATTATAGAGAGAAATGAGAGTAGACATATCAATGTCTGCCTTGCCCATGAATACCTGTTCAAGCACTTCTTCCATCTTCTACTACAAGTATGGCTGTTTGCCTAAGACATGATTGCTAATTCTGCATATTGCTAACTTTTCTGAGTGGAGACACAGGAATGAACAGGATTGTTCAAACAGTGGAGTTAAATATCATATTAAATAAACTGGCCTCCATGTCAGTTGTAAAAAAAATTATAACTCAGCTTCCCACAAGTTTGGCAGCTAAGAGCTATTTATTCCACCTTGTCCTAAAATGCACCACTATGCCCAAAATAGTAGTAAATCAGTCGGAAGATGCACTTGGCATTTGAAAGCAACACTTTCAACACTAAAGCCCTTTTTATATATTTCAGTTTATGTTTTCATAGAATTTTCTTTGCGGAAAGGTAACCTGATATTATTTCTGCATATGGAGAAGATGACATTTAAAAGTGGAGAATCCCTTTCCTGTCTGCCTAGTTATTTGTAGATATGTCTGTGGCCAAACAATACATGGGCAACATATTCTGCTGTTTAGTTAGAGCAGTGGTTCTCAACCTTTCTAATGCCGCGACCCCCCCGCGACCCCCCCGCCGCCGCAACCCCCTCCCCGCCCCCTCCCCGTGCGGGATGAGTTGACAAAGGGGGCGTGGCACCAGGGGCGAAATGCTCCGGGTTCGGGCTTGCCTGCCGGTCGCCGGACAGCTGATAGCATTGGAAGCGGGAGACTTCGCCCGGACGCCGCCATTTGGGTTCTTTTACCCTCTGCGCATGCGCAAAGCATTATGTGCATGCGCAGAGGGTAGAAGAACCCAAATGGCAGCGTCCAGGCTACCAGCTGTCCGGCGACCCGCAGGCACGGCCGAACCGGGACCTTTTCACTCCTGCAGTGACGGTGGCACCAAAATGGCGGGCTAACGCACGCGGCGACCCCTGTGAAATGGTCGTTCGACCCCCAAAGGGGTCGCGACCCACAGGTTGAGAACCACTGAGTTAGAGATACTCAAAGCCTCTTTTTGAATAGCTAATGGAAAAGGCCAGTCTGTGCAAATCTGCAGATTTCCAGCCCAGAATTGTTTTTCCGCAACTGACTCAGAGGTGCCTCCTATTGCCAGCCCTACCTAACTGATCTAGAGGGCCAGGATGCTCTTACAGTTGCTATCATAAAGTTTTCATAATGCAGTGGTTCAATCACTCAATAGTTTTTTACCTCCCTAAGATCAAAACAAATCTGTGCCTTAAGGAGTTTTTTGAGAAATTCGTAAAGCATTAAGGATCGGGTAGCTGAGCATTACAAACATAATTTGTATTCAGTGAGAATCAAAAATAATAAATAAAGTGATAATTTTAGGACAATTAGGTGCCATGTCTTTTTATTCAGAGACAATAGCACTCATTAATACTGAATACAAACTACCTTTAGTGAGGGTAAATAGCAATAGCAATAGCACTTAGACTTATATACTGCTTCACAGTGCTTTACAGCCCTCTCTAAGCGGTTTACAGAGTCAGCATATTGTCCCCAACAATCTGGGTCCTCATTTTACCAATCTCGGAAGGATGGAAGGCTGAGTCAACCTTGAGCCTGGTGAGATTCGATCTGCCAAACTGCTGGCAGCTGGTGATCAGCAGAAGTAACCTGCAGTACTGCACTCTAACCACTGCGCCACCGTGGCTAAAATCGATATCTTGTATTTAAAAGATAACCTTCTGTAGGGAAATTTTTCACATATGTGCAGTTGAATGGAAATCTGACCAAAAATCTAATTCTCTTCATCAATTGAGCAATATGCCAACAGACTAACATATAGAACCAGCTCAAGACATTTTTCTGTCTGAAACTGAATCCAAATGGCTTCTCAGTTTGTGTAAGGCCACTATTTCTCAACCTTGGAAATTTTAAGATGTGTGGACTTCAACTCCCAGAATTCTCTGCAGGGAGTTAAGTTTCCATGGGTGTTGAAGTCCACACTTCTTGAAGTTGTCAAGGCTGACAAACACTGGCATAGACCAATATTTTAAATAAATTTTGCTCCAGCATTCAGACGCCAATGCCTGCAGGCAATAGTATTAAAATGAGGGAGCAAGATTTAATCCATCTTCATGGAGTTATGTGAAGTATACAGTAGTTGAATTCCCTAATGATATTCACATGATAGGACCTTGCTAGCTGACAAGAGATTGTTTGTATTCCTCTTGCATTGATGCATTGATTCAGTCATAACCAAATATCATTGTGACATCACTCATCAGAGATAGTAAAACTTCCATTGCTTTACTTTTTAATTGCTCAAGGTCACAAGAGAGAAGAGTCAAAATTTATTTATATGGATGCTACTCTTTCAAGACCGTTCAACCACTAATCCACATGTTTTCAGGGATAATCATCTAGACAACCTAAATATTTATACATACTATTAGAACTTGCCATTTATATTCCAACTACTCAACTAGTGGCATTTCCCCAGATCTGTTAAAGGAAATAAAACAGTTACAGGCCCTAGGAGGTTTTGGATAACTCGGGAACAGAAGATAAAAAGCCTTCCCTGGCTAGTATTTGTTTTTAATCTCATCATCTCCATAAGATCAAAAACGAGAGTCGCTTGCTATCATTTGACAGCTCTGCCAGATGGCTTGTTGATGTGAAATAATTGGTGATGTTGGGACAGCTTGTAGTGGCCAGATGTCCATATCATCACACCAACAAACAAATGAATCCACAAACACATGTTCAATGATGGCTTTGTTGGCATCCAAAGCAAAGAAACCAAATGGTAAATGAGAATACTGGATCAAGGTTAGAGGCAGTGATAAATTAGTTCAGAGACCTAGACAATGCCCACACCTGTACTTCAGGCAAAAAAGAATGATGTTTGTTAAAGTTGTCAATTAAATGCTTGTCTTAGGCTTAGCTATTTATCATGTCATGAAGGGGAAATAGCATTTTAACTTTTTTTACAAAAACAAATACAAATCATGTATTCTTGCAATTCAGTACAGTGAACTGCTGATAAACATTTACATAAACTACCGTATATATGACATTATCTTTTGGGAAATAAAATGAAATTGCTGGTACATTATCCTAAGTTAACAACACGAGGGATAGAAGATAGATCCTGTCCTTTCAAGTTATTGACTTTTTTCAATTGTCCTAAGAAAAGTTTGTAGTTCTGTGTATTTTAAAATTATACTGTCGATCACCATATCGATTACCAGAGTCAATTTGACTGATCTAGCTGTCTAGGAGTTTGTCCCCTTCCCCTGGTATCACTCTATTCCCAAAGCTGAATGGTCACTGAATGGCCACACTGAAGGAGAAATTGTTCTTCACTCAGGGCTATCCGGTAGTTGTATTTCCTTGCTAAAACCTGCGAGCACAGTTGTAGAAAAAGAATAGTATCAAAGAGACATGATTTCTAAGGATGGAGGGGATGAAGGATGAAGGGGAACAGGTTGTAAGAGAGTGAGGGAGACATAAAGAGAGTCAGAAAAGACTACATATAATATGCATACACATGCATATTAAAATCTCATATGAAAATAGGCACTTTGGATGTCTAAGTTCCCCAATTTTTCTGGCTTTGCGGACCAGAGGAAGGAGGGATTGTTCTGCATGAGTGGCCGGCAAGCATGCACATGTGTACGCAGCTCCATTTGCACGAGTGGTTATGCACGCATGTCCACCACTCATGCAAATGGAGTGTACGTGCACACACTTGCCCACTGCTCGCATACATGGGGATCTGCGTGCGTTGTTTCCACTGTCCAGTTGCAAACAGCTCACAGCCCACTAGTGGGCCGTGGCTCTTCGACGAGGGGTCCCCAAACTTGGCGGCTTTAAAGACTTGTGGACTTCAACTCCCAGAATTCTCCAGCCAGCTATGCTGGCTGGAGAATTCTGGGAGTTGAAGTCCATAAGTCTTAAAGTTGCCAAGTTTGAAGACCTCTGTCTTAGACCCTGTGGTCTAAGATGAAATAGAAATCTTTTTGAAGCAGTCTGAATGAACTGGACCTTTCTTGCAGCTTCTTAAATCATGAAATGATTAAGGTTGAAGAAGCTTTTTGTCTATTTAACCCTAATTTTTCCAAATCTAGAAGACAACAGAGTGAGTAGGAGGGGAGAGACGTTTAGTGACTGATGCATCCATTCATTAACCAGGTTTGTTTTCTTTGTAGTCAAAAGAATAGGAATTTTTTAGAATTTATGAGTTGCCTTTTTCCCCACTCCAATCCTCTGAGCAAATAGTGTTGCATATTGTGTGTCTCTTCTATACTACACAATCAGGGTTGGCAGGGGTGGGTTCCTCCCGGTACGGACTGGATCGCCTGAACCAGTAGCAACCCACTGGTGATGTCATGGATCTGGTTCGGTCGGTGCCGGTCCGTGGGTGCCACCATCTTTTTTTGTGAATTTTTTACTGTTTGGAAGGTTTTTCCTATTCTGCCGCTTGAAAAAGGGCCCTCCTGCCCGCCCCCGGGGTTTATACTGACCTTTATTCCTTCGCCCGAAGCACAGCTGATCAGCTCCTCAGCTGTGTTTTGGGCTGATTGCAGCTACTGAGCATGTGCGGAAGCAAAATTGCGTGAGGGAATGCGCGCAAAACGTCGCGATGTGAACCGGTGGGGAAGGTAAGTGGAACCCACCCCTGAGGGTTGGGAAAACAAATCTGTGATAAACAAACCTGTGAAGGGTACATCCAGGGCACTGCAAAAAGACTTTCTCTTTAAGATCCAAATGTTCTTAAGGGAAAGTTAAGGACTCATTCTGAGTAGAAGTTGCTTTTATTGTACATACAGAATTTCCCTAATGACAGACCAACTTCACATAAGAATATAGAATTGAAGAAGCAAATTCTCTCCCTTTAAAATCTTGAGGGTTCTTTTTTCCTGACATTGCATCACATCAGACTGGTGGTAGCCTCTTGGGCCTTTCAGCTATGGTCTCTTGAAATTTGTTTCCATAATGGCACTTCCTTCTTGCTTCTCTTCCTTGTAGACTCATTCTGATGCTACCTGTGTCATAGAAGCCTCTATAACTCTCTTCCTACAATTAGAGAGGTGTCTTACCAATGTCTGCCCTTTTCATAGACATTGCACATCACACAGATTAATAGAATTATTTTTCATTAATTTCATAACGGGGGAAATTTTTGACAAAACCTCAGGCATGTACTGTAAGTGAAATTTGTCTACTAATAAATGTTTGCAAGTGTCATCTAAATCTATTTTTTCTTAAAAAAATCAATAGCACATTTCTTAAAAAAAAAAATTGAAATAGAAGGAAGCCTGGCAGCCACTTTCTGCATTTGTTTGCTGGAAGTAAGCATTTTTTAATCTCCACAGCTTGGTTTGATGACATTTCAATACATTAAATGTTGCACTTGTTTTCAGTCTCCTGCTGAGGAGACATGGGTTATAAAATTCCCAAAGTGCATAGCCTTCCATGATGGGACTTCCATATTGATCAGATTCAAATTGGGCTATTTTCCTAATTACTAATCATGGCTTCCACTACGTCTTCAGATCAGTATAGACCCTTCACACATGCTAATACAGCATTCTTAAAATGTGTGAGCATTCAGACACTTGTGTATCACTGAATTGTTTTTCTCCATTCCTTATAAATGGCTCTCATTGCATTTGTATTGGAAGAAAAGTGCTTTTGGGTTGAAAGGATTAGTTGGTTACATCACTGTTGCCTGGGGGACTCGCAGTTGGGGGAGTCCTCCAGGCAACAGTCCCCGGCAAGAGCTGGGGTGAAGGATGGGACCTCACTCCGCCCCATGGCAGCACTTGGGTCTCAAATGCAGGCTTGCTAACTTCCTACCCAGCGTCCTAACCATGTGAGCCACCGTGCTAATAAATGGCTAAAAAAAGCACACACACAAAAAAAAGCAGAAGCAGAAAAGCTTGGAGTTACAGTAATTATTTTAATCTGTAATCAACTAGATTTCTAAAGAAATTTTGAATCTATATAAGACCAATAACCATCTGCACTGGAACAAATCAGGCAATACAATTTCAAATTGTCTTCAAAAAGATACTGTATACAGCAGTGGTGAAATCCAATTTTTTTACTACCTGTTCTGTGGGCGTGGCTTGGTGGGCGTGGTGTGGCTTGGTGGGTATGACTTGGTGGGCGTGGCAGGGGAAGGATACTGCAAAATCTCCATTCCCACCCCACTCCTGGGGGAAGGATATTGCAAAATCTCCATTCCCACCCCACTCTGGGGCCAGCCAGAGGTGGTATTTGCCAGCTCTCCAAACTACTCAAAATTTCCGCTACCGGTTCTTCGAACTACTCAAAATTTCCGCTACTGGTTCTCCAGAACCTGTCGGAACCTGCTGGATTTCACCCCTGGTATACAGTATTTAGTGAAGAAAGCTCAACTGCTTCACTACTTTATTTTATTTGTCCAGGCCTGCTGCCTGCTTTGCACCTTCCAGACATATTATGCAGGACTAGGGGCATGTGCCTCTAAAGCAGGGGTGAAATCCTCCCGGTTCAGCCCGGTTTGGGTGAGTAGGTAGCGGTTGCAGCGGCTGGTTTGGAGAACCGGTAGCGATGGCAGCGTGAGGCTCCGCCCACCCGCCCTGACATAATTACTTCCTGGTTTTTTAAAAAACTTTTTAAAGCCTTTTTTCCCTGCTGGTTCCCCTGAAAGAAAGAAAGAGAGACGGGGGGGAGGGAGTGGGGAAGGGAAGGGAAGGGAGAAAGAAAGAGAAAGAAAGAGGCAGGTGTTAGAAGGAAAAAATTAGGACTCACTTTCCAGCTGGGAGATTGCTTGGCAAAGAAGAAAAACAAACGCTGTCGCTTTAAATCAGCAGTCTCCAAAGTTAGCCACATGGCTGGCCGAGGAATTCTGGGAGGTGAGGTC
>QLTV01003764.1:1944571-1962974 GCA_003457575.1 Thermophis baileyi | reverse complement strand
TCAGAAATATTTTTTTGGGGGTGGGTTGCTTCCCACAAAAAAAAGAAAAAGAAAGAAAGAAAGAAAGGAGGGAGGGAGGGAGGGAGGAGCACAAACCTGGCTGGCACTAGACACAGCTTCAGAGGATGCTTTGAAACAGCACAGCAAAGGCTGGAAGGGACCTCAGAGGTCATCTAGTCCAACCCCTTGCTCCCTGGCAAAATGGACTGCTAAATTGGCCACACCCACCCAGTCACATGACAACCTGGCCACACCCACCCAGTCACATGACCACATGGCCACACCACCTGAAGCCACACCCACCTGACTGCCAAACCACACCCACAAAATAAGCCACGCCCACAGAACCAGTAGGGAAAAATTTCACATTTCACCCCTGTTCTAAAGTGATTAATTCCATCCTGATTTCATCCATCACATGCTGAACTCAGTTGAGAAAGTAAGAGGCCATGATGTTCCCAGACATACAACACCGATACCTATTGCTCCTTAAAATGCTGCTCAGAAATATCGTTCATTTCTGGTAACAATTTAAGGAAGTAGCTATTATATTTAAAGGCCTAAAAAGTTTGAGGCCAAGCTCCTTCAATGACCATCTCCTCTAGGAAGAATGTTCCTCCTTTAAAATAAGCTGTATTTCTTTGCATGCCTCTTTGTTTTCTGACACATTGTGAGTTATAAACCATAGGGAAGGGATGACTTAATTCCTGATTTATTCCTAGGAACTGAAAGTGGGGAATAAGGCAAAATTCCTGCCCAGGAGAAAATTGACCTCTCTCAAGATCTAAAGAGCTACAGTGATTCAAAGATAAATCCTGGATTTAATGTGGTTTCCAATAAAATAAAACAGAGTCAGAAATAAATTGAGGACCTCAGTTTCCAGTTGATCTGGTATTAAGACAAAATACTGATGTAGAAGTGCCCTAGTATTAGAAACTTGAGCTCTGTTTGATTCTTTTAGGCATACACCAGTTTCTTCATTGCCTGTGGCTGATGTATCAACTCCTATTTACATTTAAGAAATGTTGAATATGGCTTACCTACTGATGCATGTTCTTCATTCATATCTCAAGATTTTTCACTCATGACCAGAGACAAAAACAAGTTCTACAATAGTTTTCACCAGGAATAATCTTAGTATTTTGCTCCCACTGGACTTCATACATATTCCACATTATCCCTGTAGCATTTATCTTTTTCGAAACAAAAATCTGTCCCCCCCCTCAAAAAGCATCTATTATAAATGTTTGGAATTAATAGACAGCAAAAAAAAATCTTAATTATAGTCTAATTTGTCCTCATTTGTCCTTATTTGCTCTCTGGTATTCTGAATTGCTATTTTCTACTGCGGCTTTTTGCATATGAAATGCTTTCTTCATTAAGAGGAACTTATATGATAAGCTACCATCCAAGGGGACTTTTCATTCCTGAGTTAAAGCCTCCTGCAAATGCTGATTTAGAATTGGAAGACAGCTTTAATCTTTACAGAATTGCAAACTCATTGCTATAATGCCTTGATCATCCCCTTACATGTTAGGTCACATAAATATGTCAAGAAATTTTGCATTTTGTGAATGGTTGGGAGAAACATATGGAACAAAATTTATATAAATATATTTTCGTAAGAGATTTGACTCGGGAAGCCAATGTACATTTTCTGCAGCCAAAGAAATAATGATGCTGGTTTTCATAACATAATAGGGTTTCTTGATACACCATTTGGCCCAGTTAGTCTTATAAGTGTTTGCCAAAAATGACGGATTTATCCTTGGTCTTCTGAGTAATTTAGACTGTGCTGTGTATCTCTTTGGTCTTTCAACATATTATTTCAGCTGTTCTGAGAAACTAAGATGAAAGTAGCTCAAATCAGAAACATAGTTGGTATATTTATGTCCTGAAGGGGGGAAAAAAATCAAAATACAAGGCAGTTCTCGCTTGAAGATTTACAATAAGATAAAGGAAGCTATGTTTTTCAAATAAATCCAAAAACATCAGAAGAGGTAGTGTTGCCTTATAAACTGGAATTGTGAAGGGAAGCCATTTTTTCCTGAAGACCCAAATGTGCCAATTATTAAAGCAATCTGAGAGGTTAATTTATCATTTTGATGTGCTTTTCCAATTTTCCCAAGCATGAAACTAAATGCAGCAAGGCTATGACAAGGTTAGGAAGTATGCTCCTGTCTTGTTGCCTTTTTCTTGTTGACACCCGTCAGTTAATGGGAGCACTACTTTTGATGGACACTTTCAAGGCAGTGCAAAAATATTTCTGAGGGTCGGGGCAGTGAAAAGGGTGCTGGTTGAACTACTTAAAGTCTTGCTGGACCTAACAGAGTACAGGCTTATTTTAGTGAAGCAGTGATGAGGCTTTTTTGGTTTCCAATATTGAATCTCCCTCTTTTTTTTTTTTTTCATGCCAGACTTTTCTTTTTCTGTAGAAGGAACTGGTAAAAAGAACTTAGCAGTGGAATAGGGGACTTGGAATAAAATAATTTTAAAAACATAACTCCACGCCTTCTGCCTCTTTAATTTGCCTTCATTCCTCAACATGTTAAATCAGTTCATAGCTATCACAAGGTTGCCCGTTTCTGCCTCAAGGATATAAGACTTTTTTTCTGCTTTGTAAATCACAGTCACAAACTAATCTCTCTCTCTCTCTCCCTCTCCCTCTCTCTCTCTCCCTCCCTCCCTCCCTCCCTCTCTCCCCCCCATGCATGCAAATGAAGTTGCAAGCAGAATTTTATTCACTTTCTTGCAAGCATAAAGCTTAGGATTTGAAAGAATTAGCTGCCTGCCAGCCAGAAGCAGCATCTCCCATACACTGAACACATTTAATTTAAGTATCTGTTTTAGGGAATAGTTATACCCTTCTAAAAAAGTAGTCTTTATACTTTCAACATCACATCCCCATCATAGAATATTCCCAAAGGAATCAAAATAACTTTTAGTAAAGTCGAGGCTTCATATTCAATGGCAATAAAATATCCCTGTAAGTCATTTAGCAAAGCTGCCATTAAATTAAGTAGTATTTGCCAACTCATCAATTGATGACAGAAGCATAATGTTCCAAAACTAAACAGCTTTTAGTTTTTATTACTGTACTACTCTACTGTGACTTAGAGAGTTGAGGAAGCAACACCAAAAAGACTGAGAACCTAATTCCTAAGTTACCCAGGCAGGTCTGGATGATTCAGCTCACTCTTCTTCCTCTGAGGGGGGACCACACCTTCACTTCTTTGTAATTTACTGCATTAAAATAAAATACAAGGGAGAAACAGGGATATTTAACTAATTATATTATGAATAGAAGGGGCTGCTGCTATCACAGGAACATTTCAGCATAACAAGATAGATAGATAGATAGATAGATAGATAGATAGATAGATAGATAGATAGATAGATAGATAGATAGATAGATAGATAGATGATAGATAGATGATAGATGATAGATAGATAGATAGATAGATAGATAGATAGATAGATAGATAGATAGATAGATAGATAGATAGATAGATAGATAGATAGATAGAGAAAGAGACAGACAGACAGACAGACAGGACAAGAAAGAAAAGGGAAATTATTTACAGCTGCGGTGGCACAGTGGTTAGAATGCAGTACTGCAGGCTAATTCTGCTGACTGCTGGCTGCCTGCAATTTGGCAATTCGAATCTCACCAGGCTCAAGGTTGACTCAGCCTTCCATCCTTCTGAGGCCAATAAAATGAGGACCCAGATTGTTGAGGGGGGGAATATGCTGACTCTGTAAACAGCTTAGATAGGGCTGTAAAGCACTGTGAAGTGGTATATAAGTCTAAGTCAGTGGTTCTCAACCTTCCTAATGTCACGACCCCCCTGTGACCCCCGCCCCACCACTGCGATCCCCTCCCCGCCCTCTCCCTCTCACCAGGCTCAAGGTTGACTCAGCCTTCCATCCTTCTGAGGCCAATAAAATGAGGACCCAGATTGTTGAGGGGGGGAATATGCTGACTCTGTAAACAGCTTAGATAGGGCTGTAAAGCACTGTGAAGTGGTATATAAGTCTAAGTCAGTGGTTCTCAACCTTCCTAATGTCACGACCCCCCTGTGACCCCCGCCCCACCACTGCGATCCGGACGCCGCCATTTGGGTTCTGTTACCGCCATTTGGGTTCTTTTACCCTTTGCGCATGCGCAGAGGGTAAAAGAACCCAAATAGCGGCGTCTGGGCAGGTGGGCGAAGTCTCCCGCTTCCGTCGCTACCAGCTGTCCGGCGACCCGCAGGCATGCCCCAACCAGGAGCATTTCACCCCTACTGATGGTGGCACCAAGATGGTGGGCTAGCGCGCGCGGCAACCCCTGTGAAAGTGTCGTTCGACCCCCAAAGGGGTCGCGACCCACAGGTTGAGAACCGCTGGTCTAAGTGCTATTGCTATCTGTATTGATCTCTAAGAAAAGTATGAGTCCTCTTTTCCTAAAATACTATCTTCAGAAGTTCTTCAACCATCTAAAAATGTGGTCTTGAGAAGGTAGAGAAAACCCAGGTGAAAAATGTGTTTCTCAGATGTATTTTTAAAGAACAAGGCTGTCAACTGTATAAAACAATACAGTTTGAGATCAACCTCTGAAAACAACTGGCAACCTGTGAAGATCTTTCCACACTGGAGAACTAAATCATATGCAGTTGTTAGCAATTTTGCTTCCATATTTTGCATGCCAATTGAAACTTCCAAGTATTCAGGTAATCTTCACATGGAGGTTGTTAATGCCAGATTGGTCTGAGTTAGGAATGGTCATAACCAGCATATTAAAGATAACTGTATTTCTTGCCATTATCATATTTGAACACCTAGGAATAGCATATACTGTAGCCAAGAAGCATTGACCCTTCAGTAGAAACTTGCTCCCTTCCACAGCATTTTGAATCACAATCCTTAAGCCAAACTTTGTACTGACCAATAGCACTCTCCAGTGGATAGCAACAAAGTGGATCTTGTAGAGTATCCTTGCCCATTCCCACCTCCTAACACCAACAACTCGTTGAAATCCTGCAAGACTGCCAATTTGTGTGAGATATTATAAGTGAGATCATCAATGAGATCCAGGATCTTGTCACCCTGCCCTGTGAATGGTTCAATAATTTACTTGGGGCAGAGTGCTATTTAGTATAATAATAGCTAAACTTGCTATTTCTTGGCCCATACTAGTAAGGGTCTATGTATCTTATATTTTTACTGATGTTATTAAGATACTTTCCCACATTCAAATGTCCCAGTTGGCTTTTTCAGAATGCAAATATGTCTTAGAGAACAAACAATGTTCTTCTTAGGCAGGTACGTCCAATAACTGTGCAACTTGTCCTTCAGCTCATTCGCACTGAGCAATCTACAATAAAGAAAAGAGACCAAACTAGAGTTTGAAAATTACTGATGGCAACTATTTTTGAAAACGTTGAAAGGTTGCACGCAATTGCAGTATGTCTAACTTCCAAATGTCTGAGGGATCAAACTGAGAAACAGGTCTGTGAAATATTATTTCAGACTGAAGCAGTGGTGAAATCCAATTTTTTTTACTACCGGTTCTGTGGGCGTGGCTTGGTGGGCGTGGTGTGGCTTGGTGGGCGTGGCTTGGTGGGCATGGCAGGGGAAGGACTCTAAAATCTCCATTCCCTCCCCACTCCAGGGGAAGGTGACTACAAAATCCCCATTTCCTACCAATCAGCTGGGACTCGGGAGGCAGAAAATAGATGGGGGTGGGGCCAGTCAGAGGTGGTATTTACCGGTTCTCCGAACTACTCAAAATTTCCGCTACCAGTTCTCCGAACTACTCAAAATTTCCGCTACCAGTTGTCCGAACTACTCAAAATTTCTGCTACCGGTTCTCCAGAACCTGTCAGAACCTGCTGTATTTCACCCCTGGACTGAAGATACATTTTGATGTTACAAATGGCCAAAACTGTAACTTATTTTTTCTTGCAAATGCAGCTAGAAAACACGTGTGTGGCAAAACTGGATATTTTTAAGTTGGACTAGCTTGCTCTGTGGTAATATTCTTACAGAACCTGGGAATGACTGATGTTGAGTAAGGTTGTTTCCCCTTCTCAGCTTAAGCTGCTTCAGAGGGGCATGTGAGAATAACACAGGAAGAATCCTTATAAACTTGAATTCCTTGAAGATGGAGGAGAACGTAGCATGAAAAATGAATGAAACAGAGATTTCATAGGAATAGCAATAGCAATAGCACTTAAACCACTATATACCGTTTTATAGTGCTTTATAGCCCTCTCTAAGTGGTTTACAGAGTCAGCATATTGCCCCCAACAATTTGGCTCCTCATTTTACCCACCTCGGAAGGATGGAAGGCTGAGTCAACCTTGAGCCTGGTGAGATTTGAACTGCCAAATTGCAGTCAGCTGGCAGTCAGCAGAAGTAGCCTGCAGTACTGCACTCTAACCACTGCGCCACCGTGGCTCATGGTGTCTTTGCAATTCTACCTTCCTTGAATGTGACCTTTGGCATCAGCACTCCAGAATTTCGCCGCATAGTTTAAGAGTGTTTTTTTTTTATTTGCTGGGGTTCAGTTTGGTTACAAAATAAAACTGCTTTGTTTGTGTTTTTTTAAAGTATGTTCCAATTGTTAGAAAGCTACAAGAGAGCATTTAAAAAAAAAAACCTTAAAACCCAAATGACATGTTTTCAAGTCCTGGATGAAAAGATACTTTGAGCTGCTTTGACAGATTCAGTTGAATGGAATGAGGTGGTAGAGTACTGTTAAATTTTGCAGGCTTGCAAATTCTTTGCAAGGACTAGGGAATTTTACAGTGGAGTCCTTTCCATATGGATTATGTTTATTAACACTCAAAATTCTTAGAACCTGAAGTCTATGCATTCATTTTACTTTTATTTTAAATCATTCTCTGGGTGTGGATACATAAGAGCGGTGTTTGTAACCAGCTATTCTGAAGGCGTGTGACACATGGAAGGGAAAATCCTCATTTTTTCAGCAGAGCACTGAAATATGACATCCCAATTACCACAGGAACATGGGAAGGGCAGCACTTTTTTTTTTGTTTTTTATTTTATTTTAGTACTCTTCAAATTTATGTTAAATTCAGCTGTTTCCATCCTTGATGCAGCAGATCAGATTCTCCCCTGGTCTGCTGCCTTTTATTAGTTAAGCTGTCTCTGACTGCTCTGAATGGAAAATTCCCCCTGCCGCCAGTGGTTAGAAGTTATTATTAACAGGATAGCCAAAAAGGACTCACATGCCTGAGCAATTTCATTCTAAGATCCGGCTTAAAAATGTGAAAGGTTGTACAGCCTACTCTCCAATACAGCTGCCATTCATTTTAATGAACTTGCAGGAAAATGGTTCTCACTGCTTGATGAGGAACATTAGACAGACTGGATCCTTAGGCAGGGGACAGTGGTGAGATGGTGGAGGGCAGCTGAATGGATAGTGGGACCTGCCTCTAAGCCTGCCTGTTTCCAGAGAGTAGAGAAGTACCCAGCGTCAGTGAAAAATAAATGCCAACTGCCAACTCAGTTGACTTTTCTATATATGGAATCAGAGAGTTACCACTTGGTACCAACCTTTCAAATATAGACATATTTAATATGTACAGGAATTAAATGGACCTGTAGCACCTCAAGGAGGGAAAAGATGCTTCTTGGTTCTGAACTTTCATTTCTATGTATTTAACTCTTTTATGTACTGTATCTGGTTTTCTTTTCATGCCGTGATAAATGAAAGAAAATAATTATGAATAGTTCCTTCTTTCTATTTGTTTTTGCTATTATTTGTACTGTGGACCTGAAATATGGGCATGATCCTTTATACAGCTAGCCAGCCCGCAAGAAGGAAACTCCGGCGTAAGAAGAAGACAGAGGATGTTGTGTTTGAGTGGTCTCAAGGAGAGGGAAAAGGGAGAAGTTTAATTGCCTAAAGGGCATAAGGAAGTGGCAGAAGCAGAAATGGTTACAAGAGATATGGAGTGGTATATGGATTGATATGGGTGTAAACTACATTTAGATTTTCTTTTCCATTTTCTTATATTTTGCTGTACATTTCTTTTACTGAATAGTCTTCACTCTGCATTCTGCATAGCACTGCTTACTTTGAAAGAGAAGAGCACAATGGGTTTGTATATTCATATGAATATCTGTATGTACATAAATTAAACTACAGCTCAGTGTGCTTTTCGAATATCGCCATTTGTAGTTTAAACAAACTAGGATTAAATGAAGCATGGCTTATCATGATGTGTGGACTAATTCCCAAATATGAAAATATCTTAATTCTGTACCGGTATTAATAATATTTTACCTGACTAACATTGCTCCTATATATTAAATACCATGGAAGCTTGGCAAACTGGGAGCTAAGAGGGAAATATTCCTCCTTTAGTGAATATAGATACACTTTAGCTTTTTTCCTGAAATGGAAAATCCTCTGCCTATAAAACTATAAACCTTTCCTCAAACTGTTCGCAATCTTCAAGTTTAATATCAAGCAGATTTAAATACAGAATGTCTGCATCTTAGCATAAAGTTGAAAATTCATGAAGGATGATCTCCTTACCAGCTCTATGTCACTGAAAAGACCCTAGTAATAGTTTTAAATTCCTAATGAGGAATATTTTTAACCACTAAGCTCCTGTCCCACACAAACCAGTTACAGAGTGAGGTGTGATAATCTCTTAATGCAAAAATGCCAAATCCGCAGTTCTTGCAAAAGGATGGCACAAGCAAATTAAAGCCTCGAAATACCATCTGACATTGGAAGCCAGAGGAAGTGGAGAGGGAATATACAGTATATATATAAAAAAGCCACAGCATATTTGTTAGGAGTCGGGTAGCATATAAGTTTAATATATGATGATGATGTTGATTTATTATATTTAGGCTATCATTTTGCTTGCTGTGTGTGTAGTTAGTATAGGCAGCATTTTTATTCTTTCCAACCCAATAGGACATTGGAAATAAATTATTTCTCTCTGTCCATCTGTGTGAACGTTCATCAAAATCCTTCTCTTAAAACAGAGCAAAAGGTCGAGTTTGAAAATAGGCTGGAATGGGCCAGGAGCTATGCTATAGAGAAAAAAATATCAGAAAAATACATCAGTGGGCTTCTGTGGAGAGACTGCTGGGCCCTGCCGTGCTATGCCATTCTCCATTCTGAGTTCTGGTCCTTCCTGGTTATGTGATCCAGAGTACAACCGCTATTAAAAGTTTAGAAATAATTTCCGCTTGGCATATGAACTAACATCTTTGCTAGAAATACTTACGTCAAGACTTGCTGTTTAATAGCAGTCTACATGGATATTAATAGCAACAGCAATAGCACTTAGACTTATATATCGCTTCATAGTGCTTTACAGCCCTCTCTAAGCGGTTCACAGAGTCAGCATATTGCCCCCAACAATCTGGGTCCTCATTTTACCCACCTCAGAAGGATGGAAGGCTGAGTCAACCTTGAGCCGGTGAGATTTGAACCGCCGAACTGCAGCTAGCAGTCAGCTGAAGTAGCCTGCAGTGCTGCACTCTAACCACTGTGCCACCTTGGCTCCTTAAGTATGAGGAGGACTCCCAGTCTCTGTACATGGTAATTAAACTCATTTTTGATAATGGTTGTATAGAATATTGTTGTACATCTTTATTTCAAGTTTGGTATTTCAAAATAACTGAGATGGGCATGACAAATTCAATTCCTTGCTCTGCAGTGAAGCTATAAGAACTCCCCATTATTAAAAAATAAATTTCAATTTCTCAAACCGCTTTCTTTAATGAAACAAAATACAGAATATTAACATCTGATCAGATGTTGATGTCTCCACTTCGACCATTTCATTGCACGACAAAGCAACTTCTCTATCGGGATCATAATTCCTAACCTCACAAGCTGCCTTTTCTGTAGCATTGTGATTCTTTCTGTTGCAACTCTTCAGTTTGCATAATTTTCTGGGTGAAATCTTGTCACTAGTTGCTTCTGAAAGAATCAGATTGCCGGGTTTTTGATCCATCTTAGTGGCTGCTATAGAATATAGAAAGGTATGTTGTTTTCATAAAATGGAGTCACAATACCTTTAAACACTTAAATAATGAATAGAAGAAGGGAATTATCCTTCATGGAAGTCAACACAGCTAAACTTGTGGAAATGAATGGAGGCTCTAGTACACGGTTTCTAATGGATCAGATCCAGCTTGTTGCTAAGGAGAAAAATCTTTTTTTTATTATTTTATTTATTTATTTGTTTGTCAAACATGTACAAGATAGCAGGTATAGGTATAAACATAAACATAATCAAGGTGAATACAGATAGATGAGGACAATAGGACAGTAGGACAGGGACGGTAGGCACGCTGGTGCGCTTATGCACGCCCCTTATCCTCATGGGAGAAGTAGCTCAAAATAATGCTGACTAATGCATTCTAAGCTCCCCTCCCTCCTGGTCATGTGGCTAGAGTAATGCATAGGCAGCCAGGACACAGACACATGTACAAATGTACCCAAACAGAACATGAACGAGAAAGCAGAAACATATATACACACCATGCATTATCCCCTTATAAAGAATAAAATGCAGATGCCTCCTGTAACCATTGCTAGGAAAGGACTGAATATCTGCAGTGTCCAACTAACATCTCCTTTAAATCTTAAAATGACTGATTAAAAATAGCATGTACACTGTTGCTTATGAGTAAACAGATAACTCAGATCTGTTATTGGGGAAAAAATACACGGCATTGGGTAGTACTTCTGAAGAAAGCTGCACAGTACTGGAGAATGATGTGAAGTAAAAACAAAAACCAAGGGAATGTTCTGTCGGGATTAGATTAAAGTTAAGTTATTTTCTTAATTAAAAGGTCAAGATGTACCTACTGCTATTTTGTAGAACTAAACAGAACGTGTGGATAAGGTTTATAGCAAAAGGTGGTTCTCCAGCTGTATAGAGGCGATCCCAAGCAACTTCTTGCTGTCTTTTTCAGAACTGAAGAGCGCATGGAGAGGAGGAGAGTTTCATGTGCTCTATGCCCCTGGCTCTATGCCAGTGTTTCTCAACCTTGGCAACTTTAAGATGTGCGGACTTCAACTCCCATGATTCCCCAGCTGGGCTGGGCTGGGGAATGTCATCCACACCAGGGGTGAGTTCTAACTTACCTCGCTGCCAGTTCACTTCCTCCTGCGCCGCGTGGCCGTGCCGCGTGGCCGTGCCGCGTGGCCGTGGGTGCGGGCGCGCTTCGCACATGCGCAGTGCAAAAAAATACCCCCCCCAAAGCCAAAAACAAGATGGCGACACATGCAAGTGCCGGAAACTCAGCTTCTGCGCATGCGCAGAAGAAAAAAAACCTAGAAAAAACATTTCAAAAAAATTTCAAAATAAAATTAAAAAAAAGATGGCGGCGTCCATGGACCGGCACCAACCGAATCCGCTCCGTGATGTCATTGTGATGTCACCAGTGGGTCACTACCAGTTTGGTCGAACTGGTCCAAACTGGGAGGAACCCACCTCTGGTCCACACATCTTAAAGATACCAAGGTTGAGAAACACTATGCAATGAGTGGAAAAATTGAAAGGCAAACTCTCAAATTGACTGCTCAACATATAAGTAGCAAGGAAAAAGCAGTTTGATACTGTTATTCTGGGGACAAAATTAGGTTGAGAAGCATCTATGGAAACAGGTTTGTTATAATAATCATGGTTAGAATATTAAAACCTCTATCTGTCTATCTATCTCTTACAAACACGAATCTTCTTAGAAATGCAACAGAACATGAGGCTTATCCACACTTGATGTCCTTGGAAGAGAACTGAAATGCTATTTCTAATTCTGATGTACTGCATATTGATGATATCGACTCGATAGAAAGATCTGGCATATTATTATGTGTAGCCTTGTTCCTATGGGGCAGAGGTGGGTTCCTACCGGTTCTAATTTTTGCTTCTGCGCATGCGCAGAAGCTATTTTTTGATTGCTGCACGCACGGTGCGACCCTGAGCGAACCAGCAGCAAAAGGATCCAGAACTCACCCCTGCTATGCGGCATAAAAAAATCTGGCATATTATTATGTGTAGCCTTGTTTCTATGGGGCATAACTATTTTGCATCACAGGGTTGTTGTTTTTTTAGCTTGTTCTTCTGTTGTAGGTTTTTGTAAAAAGGTTCTCAGAACAGACTTTGAAATGAGGTCTGGCTTGATTGTGAAGCATAATGTACCTTCATACAAGATGGAAGTGATACGCCTGGCCAAATGAACAGATGATTATGGTGGCAGCTGATAAGGAGAGCGCTGAGAAAGCAGTGCATATGGGTTATAGAGGTTGATTAAGAGGCAAAGCGCTGATGAAAAGATAGCAGGCAATCATTCAGGGTATAGTCTGAAAATCAAATTGGCTTTTTCTCACACAATATTTTTCCTTGCTTTATTCTTATTGTCTAATACTGAGCACAGTGAAAGCAGTGGGTCTTAATTCCAAGGAAATACATTTAAGACTGAGAAATCTCACTCTTTGACTGCAGGGACATTCTTTTCACACGTCTCTCCAGCCATATCAATCGGAACCCAGACAAGGCTGCATTAGAAATGTGGCTTAAATGAAGGGCATTATTTCTTTTGCTATAATTCAGTCTATACTTACAGTGTAACCCTATTCATGACAGAAGACCCAGGAAATCAAACATATAGCTGCAGCTTTAGAACCTTCCTAGTTATCGTGATTATAGAAATATTGTGTATTTTATTGTTATTACTAGGCATGCACTGTATATTGTATATGTTTTAAGGTTCAGGTTTGATGTTAGAGTAAGTGCTTGTTCTGTTATGTAGTTTTAATATTTTTTGGATTTTATTTTTACTTATTTATTTTAGAAAATTTATATTGCAACCTACTCACACATGGAGACTGATGGAGGCTTACACGGATGTAATAGCCATATAAAAGAAATAAAAAGAATAATAAAATAATAAATTTGTAAAATAATAACCCCCCCCACCCCCTCACCCCAACGACAACACACATTCATAGTATTGTTTGGTTTGTATATTGCTTATATTGTTTTGTTTTAATGTAGAGATTATTTTATTATAGATTTATATCTGTACTCAACAAAGCCACTTTTTAATATCCCTTTTTCTTTTCCTTCCTTCTTGCCACTTTTTACTATTTTTCCCTTTGATTCATTAAAACAATACAATTTGTTTTTTTTTTTAAGAAGAACTTTCCTAGTTTATTTATTTATTAAATGTATATGCCACCCATCTCACTATCAAGTGATTCTGGATGGCTTGCAAATATAATATAGACTCTGCTACACAAGTTCTTTATATATTTCATTTCATTTCTGTAACGTAACTGTTATTATTAATTTTTATACTTCTATCATCAAATGTCGTGGTGGTTAAATGCAGCATTGCAGACTACCTCTGCCCACAGCCAGGAGTTCGGTCCTGACCAGCTCAAAGTTAACTCAGCCTTCCATCCTTCCAAAGTCTGTAAAACGAGAATCCAGATTGTTGGGGGAAATATGTTGACACTAAACTGCTCAGAAAGTGCTGTGGAGATGTATATAAGTTTAAGTGCTATTGCTATTGTAGTTTTAATAATGTTTTACTTACTTGCTGGTATTTTAATATCTGTAAAGATTAAGGTAGTGGATAAATCACATCCATCCACCTACCCATCATCCATCCATCCATCCATCTCTTGGCCCTGAGTTCAAAATCCTGCTCCTAGTTCTTGTCTGTTGGCATTGCCAGTAGTCTAAGCAGTATGCAACTGGCTAACAACTGTTGGAAAAAAACTGAATGTATTATTTATCTTTCCTAACTTGCAAGAGAATTTTAAATACAAGAGGAAAGGAAGCTTTGCAGTCAGGAAGCTCCCTCTTAGAAATGACTCAGATTTTTAATGTATGTATTTATTTGACAGACATCAATCTGCCAATCTTTTCTGTGTTCAAGTCAGATCATGTGTCCCATCCAGCTGTGGGTTGCTCCCGGTTTGGCCCGGTTCTGCGAATTGGTAGCGCCAGCGGCGGGAGGCTTTGCCCACCCGCCCGGGATGCTTCTGTGCAGAAGTGTCACGTGCATGCACGTGTGTGCGCACGAACCAGTAGCAAAGGGTTTTAGAACCCACTACTGGTCCCATCCATCTATAAGGCAAAACACGTAGACATGGAGTGAGGTCTCTTGGTCCCAGACTTGTCACCACACACTACTTGTCCTGACCTTTTGATATCCAAAGGACAGTTATGCAAAATAGAGTTGCTCTTTGCTGACACCTTGCTATATACTGTATTTACAATCTCTTGAGTGGGGTTGTAAGAATATGGCATTATAATGAAAAGAGTCAGTCTTGACTCATCCACATCTCCATGTATTTTGAATTATGCATGAACAGAGGTATCTGACAAGCAGTCTTTTTATCCTTTGCATTCCTCTCATTATCCATTCTTCTTCTTCTTTCTCTTTATCCAGTCCACCATCCGTGGCTTCTGCCTGAAATGAGAGCACAATAGCCAATTAGCCATCAGTTCCTCATGTTAGCTGAATGAGCAGAATTTTCAGAATGGAGTCTTCAAGGAAACTGTTTTCTCCTTTTCCAGATTTTAAAGCAGTAAATTCTCCTTACATTACTTCTATAGCCAGAGGCAAAAAATAATCAGAATAATATGGGATGCCTATACTGCCCCCAGCAACTTCATCTTAATCATGTATATTTGGGATTGAAAGAGCAAAGAAATATGTGAACATAAACAGACACAATTTGGCATGACCAATATAAATATTGATGATGGAATACATGTTTGATTAAGGCATTGGCCTCAGATTTAATAGGCATAACCTGAATTGATGTCAGAGTCTTAATCATGGATTTAACATGGCAGATTTAATTTATACATAAAACACATAATTGACTTGTAGAAATTGTGGCTTATTTCTTGGTATTTATCATCCAAAATGATGATCCAGGAGAATAGCCTTCTCTGCTGTCACTCCTGCCCTTCGGAACTGGAGTGAGGTTGTCTCCAACCTACCCCCCCACAACCCCAGGAATGAAGTTGTCTCCAACTCTCCTGACCTTCTGCAAGAGCTTAAAAACCTGCCTTTGCCAGTTGGCTTGGGATCCAATGGGTAGGGGATTCACATGAAGAGAGGTTGATAGATTAATAACAGATTCCACAACCCCCTGCTCATCCTACTACCTCCTTCCCAATCTTTTAGGTAGGGTTAAGTATTTATATTTTTATAGTATTTTATTTCTATTGTGTAGAGTTTTTGCATAGTTTTACCATTTTAATATTGTAAGCTGCCCAGAGTTACCTTATGGTAAGGTAGGCGGCCAATAAATTCAATCAATCAATCAATCAATCAATCAATCATCTGCTTTCTTATTGGCCCCATTTAAATGCTCTGTTGGGCTTTCTGTCTCTAATATTTTTATTTATTTATTTGTTTGTTTGTCAAACATGTACAAGATAGCAGGTATAGGTATAAACATAAACATAATCAAAGTGAATACAGATAGATGAGGACAATAGGACAGTAGGACAGAGATGGTAGGCACGCTGGTGCGCTTATGCACGCCCCTAGTAGTACCCACTCACAAACAAGAACCCATTTTTCTCCTGTGAAATTTTGGAAGGATTGTGCCAAACAACATTAGTTTTGCTTTGCAATTGATTCAGCTGGCTACTGCCCGGTTATATGGTATGAGCAGCTGGGAATCCATTTGAGCATAAAAATATAACTAAAAAACTATTCATATTTGAGATATTCAAACTGCTTTACATATACAAGTCTAGCAAACAACTTATTATAAACTTTGTTTCTTTGCATGAAGAAATAGAGTTACAACTGTTTGGCTGTCTGGCTTTTTCTACCTGAACTAAAAAACTTCATTTTTTTTCCTATTTGCTATATTAAATTCATGTTCTTTTTTGTTTTGTTTGCTTTGCTTTAAAAACATATGACTTCTATTAACCTAGCTTGCAAAGCGAAACGTGCTCTTGGCTATCAGCCCAGGGCAGCAACTATAAACATATGTTCAGGCTTCAAAATGCATTATTCTCTAGATATTTTATCATTTCCTCACTGCAGTCATTTGATTTCACACCATTCATCAGGTTGTGCAAATAAATCATATCCTATAAACTTTTAACAGCCTCCCTAGGAAAGCCAAAGTGCCCATCTCTATTTAAAAGGAAGACCTGGAAGAATAACTTAACAAGCATTTGAAATGCTTACTTAGCTGTCTACACCTTGGGTTTATTTTGTCTTAGCCTTTTACACCCTGTAGCTGGAATTCTAATCAAATTAATGGAAAGCAACTCACACTAAAAGGGGAGGGGGGCGAGAAGACACTAACTTTCAAGAAAACATGTTTAGGATCAGTCTGAATTTGTATTAGTTTTTTTTTTTTTACTAATTTGCTGAATATTGATCAAACTTTCCAATCAGAAATATCAATCGTGAAATAAAGATAAAAGCAGTGAACATGAAAGCAGCCAACAAATAATTTTAAATGCAATTAAAAACATGATGAACTTAATTATAGATATCTATTGCAGCATACAAAGAAGCTTCAGCATTAAAGTCCTGTATAAATAAAAATATTTTGCTTGCTTTTAAAAATGAAAGTCACTGGGCATCCTTGTCAGAGAGATCTATTATCAGGGAGCAGCCACAAGGAAGGTCCACTTTGTCTTCTTCACACAAACAAATTCCTCTTAGAGACCAAGAGTAGTGAGTAGTTTGTGTGTATTTGAGTCAATGTTGGCAATTGTCTGAACTAGTCCCTGCAGGTTTCTTGGCAAGATCTCAGAAGTGGTTTTCCATTGTTTGCTTCCTAGGGCTGAGAGAGAATGACTGGCTTGGATCAGCCAGTTGGCTTTGTGTCTAAAATAGGACTAGAACTCACACAACTTCTAATCTGGGGCTTTAACCACTACACCAAACTGGCTCTCTAAGTACTGATAAAAATAAAAAGTTTGAAAACCCAGAAAATGGGTTAATAAGAGCGTATGAAGGAGCATGAGACAGTAAGGTCCATCTTAGTTAACTTCTTATATTTTCTGTGTCTTCAAACTTTTTGTTTTTATCAGTGCTACCCACTTAGAGACCCAGTTTGGTGTGGTGGTTAAAGCACCAGGCTAGAAACTGGGAGACCATGAGTTCTAGTCCTACCTTAGACACAAAGCCAGCCAGGGTGACCTTGGCCCAGATTAGCTATGTTAATTCAATTGTTTAATGTATATTAAATGCTAAATTCTGACTAGAAGAGGTTGATTATCATTTTCTCAGGATCCTCCATAGCTAAAGTTCTACCATCATTTCCAAAATCTTCCAGAAGATTGAGGAGAGTTGTCCAACATGACTGGAATGGGAGAGAGTCCTTTCAGGAGGAGGTGCACCATTACCTCCTTCAATGCAGGTGGCAACTTTCCCTCACAGAAGCACTTCCTAATTCCAACTTGCCTGGCCACCCAAAAAGCTAAGTGGGACATGGATCCAGTTGACGTGGCACAGCTCATACCACAGAAATCCTACTTCCTCAATTTTACAATATATATCATTCCCCAACAAAATATGTGTTCAAAAAAATATACTGGAAAGATACTACTAGTAGTCTATGGAGATTCTCAGTCATCCAGGTCATGGTTGTCCCAAAGGTGCTTTTTCAGGAGCAATTGGACTTTTTTGTTTTTTCTTTAAAGACATTTCACTTCTTATCCAAGAAGCTTCTTCAGCTCTGACTGGATGGTGGGGAATGGAAGGATTTATATTCCTTGCAGACAGCTGTACATTTGCATTCTTTTAGAGAGTCGTTGAGGCCACTTGGACACAGATAAACCTCCAGGTTTATCACCTTCACCGTGACAGTAGAATAATTGCCCATAAGACTGCATTTTATTTTTATTTTTTATTTATTTATTTTTATTTATTAAATTTGTATGCCGCCCAACTCCCAAGGGACTCTGGGCGGCTCACAACAATATAAAAAACCGTTAAAAAAAAAAACCATAATAAAAACAATTAAAAACAGTTAAAAACTCATGCATACCGTTACATGGCCGGACCTCGCCAATTACAGAGGCGAGATCAACGGCCCCAAGNTTTTATTTATTAAATTTGTATGCCGCCCAACTCCCAAGGGACTCTGGGCGGCTCACAACAATATAAAAAACCGTTAAAAAAAAAAACCATAATAAAAACAATTAAAAACAGTTAAAAACTCATGCATACCGTTACATGGCCGGACCTCGCCAATTACAGAGGCGAGATCAACGGCCCCAAGCCTGCCGGAAGAGCCAGGTCTTCACTGCTTTCCGGAAGGCCAGCAGTGTGGGGGTGGTCCGGATCTCAGGGGGTAGCTGGTTCCAGAGGGCCGAAGCAGCCACAGAGAAGGCCCTCCCCCGTGGGCCCGCCAGCC
>QLTV01003764.1:1921500-1942960 GCA_003457575.1 Thermophis baileyi | reverse complement strand
TCCATGGTTGTCATGGAAGCCATGAACTCCTGAGCTGCATCCAAGGATTCGCCAAGTGATGGCAAGTTGAAGTCCCCCAGAACCATAAGCCTGGGGAACTCTACCGCCAACCTGGCTACCGCCTCTAGCAGCACAGGCATTGCTGTTGTAACGCAGCTGGGAGGCAAGTACTTCAACAATAAGCCCAACTGAACCCCTGAGTCCAACTTCAAGAGGAGAGACTCACACCCAACCAGCTCCGGGGCAGGGATCCTGCGAGGACAGAGGCTCTTATGGACAATAACTGCCACTCCTCCACCCCTTCCCTGGAGTCGCGGCTGATGCAATACCTGAAACCCTTCTGGGCACATCTCTGAGAGGGGAACACCCCCCTCCTGGCCCAGCCAGGTCTCGGTTATGCATGCCAGGTCAGCCCTCTCTTCCAGGATTAAATCCCGAACGAGGGGGGCCTTGTTAACAACAGACCTGGCATTAAGCAGCAGCAGCCTGAGGCCAGGGCCCTGACATCCCAAGTCACCAGGAACATGAGACGAGCCAGAACCAGAATTTTACATTCAAAACTCTATTCTATCAGGAGGCAATTCATAGCTATGCAGAGAGGGTGGTGAGTTGCTGTTCATGCCATGTTTCTATTATTATCAGCAGAGAAAATCATCCTGAATATGAGAAAAATAATTGCATTTGAGATAAATCAAACTATGTCAAGGCTGCCCAATCTGTGTAAGTGTTGCTAATTTTCCATTCAATACATTATCATCTTCTCAGGTTCTTGACCTCTGCCACTGCTATTGATTGTAAATTTTTGTTGTAAGAGGGTACTTCATAACTTAATAGCTCAGCTCAGAGTCTTGTTTGTGCACCATCTCTACGAGTTGTGGTCTTGAAATGAATGGGAGCCATTGTAATCAAATGCCTATTCTTCTCTTCTAGACAGAATAGGTTTGAAAAATTAATATTGGAAATACAAAATGATATTTAGAGCTGCTTTAAATGTTCTTATATTGGCTTTATGATGTTTATTTATCACACAAATGTTTACGTCTCATTTTTTAAAAACTTCAGTTTACAGATTAAGCTATTAATGCCAAACCTAATGCCCCTTGCATGATAGGGAATTTCATTTATACCTTTCATAGGCATATAAAACCCACACCTTACAATCTGCAGAATCCTACTGGTTAAAGCAGCAAGTGTATACTATAATACTACCAGACTATTTTAGCACAACATTCAAGAATTAAGTGCAAGCTGTGGTTCATATTACTTTGAAGCCATTGACAATATAAATTATATGTTAATATAATTATAAATTTAAATAAATAAATCAACCAACAGGCAAACAAGTTGCTGTCAAATAATTCTTTCTTACGTTAAGCTTGCAATTCTGGAGTATAATAACACAGCTTATTCATATATTGAAATGAAGTATCTAGTGACAATACTTAGATGGGCAGGACTGCCCTGGGATCTCGTTTAGGTAGGAGACAGACACCACAAAGTGTAATTCCAAAAGGTGGTCAGTGATTAGTAACCTACACTGTGGTGTAATATCCACTATGTTCAAAATATGAGCAATAGGAACATGCTTTATAGCTATGGGAGAAATAAGACCATTAGAAAAGGAAAGTGTTGTTGATGGCATTGCGACATTTTCAGTCCAACCATCTTACTATGAAAATGTGCCCAGATTCAATCATTGTTCTTTGTTAACAAAAGCAATTGCAACTAGAATTTCCATTAGTAGGCAACATAGTTATAAAGTGTGATGTCATGTAAACATTCCTTTTAGTCATGGCAGTTTCACTTGTGGTTGCTGCTGTGAATCATGCGCCATAGTTAAGAATGCTGTCACATGGTCACCATTTGTGACCTCCCACCAGTTTCCCCGTTGAATTTGCTTGTCAAAGTGGCAATGAAGATCACAAATGACAATCATATAATTGCCAGATGCTGCGAGAGTAAGAACCTCACACTTCCTTCATCATAAGTCCCTTGCCTTTCTTCCTCCCTTGTTCTCCTGGTGGAGTTGCCCATGCTTAAGTCAGTTTCACAAGCCCATTTCACCAGCAATCTTTCTTTGAATCATTTCTAAACAGTTTCACAAAGCCTTTGGAAAACTGCCCAGCTTGGGTTTTCTAACTTTTGGGAAGTAGACCAGCGTGCATTTTCTCTCAGCAGTGAAACAGTATTACAACTTTGAAAGCCATGGTACTCAGTAGGATTTGGATGCTCCATTTGCCTATAAGAATTGTCACAGAAGCATATGATGGGGAAATATAAGTAGGCATATCTTGCTTATTTTGCTGAATTTATTCAACTGAATGTCAAGTTTAAAATCACAATAAATATGGTTGATAATTAACTGAAATATGCACATTTTTGTGTTATGAAGCCTTTTTGCATGATTATGCATAAAAAGTGGAGGCATGTACAATTCCATGAAAATTTCATAGCAAGGATGGAAGGAATAATTAACTACAATGCCGGTTAATTACAAATTACAAACTTTTTAAAGAGTCATTCAGGTCTATAGCTAAACTGCTAACCTTTGGTGTTATGTTGATCTCATGGCTCTGCTCATGGCTTCAACCTTCCTTCATCTTAAAATATGAGAAAGACTCCGCACACCATGGAGTAGAGCCCCCACCCCCATATCTTCTCAAGTGAAATTTCATATTAAATGTAACTTTGGGCAATACATCTAAGCACTTCCAGAAGAATTCCTTTTTCTTTAATCCCATCATGCCTAAAAATTCTAAAACTCAGGAAATGATATGAGAAAGCCCAAATGTTGGTTTTGAACAAGGAAGAGTTGCAGTATTGTATGCAGGAAAGTTTTCCCAGCAACTTCAAGCTAAGTTAGTGTTGGATAAAGAAATCTTGCATCTTTTTCCCACCAGTACTCATTCAAGTTGATGAAAGAGAACATTCTTTCAGAGAAAAGGAAAATGTAAAAAAAATTCTTATGGGTGGAGGGAGTATAGTGTAGTTGCAATCCTTTGACTTTCAATAGCTGTCTGTTACTCTCTTGCCTTTCCTCCTACAATCGGCTCTCCAGAGATTTTCAATATGGCTGGTTTCTCTCGCTTAAATTAAATCCCCAAAGAAAAAGATACTGATAGTAGCCCCTACTTGAAGGAATGCCTTTCACCCAGAGATATGAATGGTCCCAGCCTTGCTAGCATTCCACAAGCAGTCTATATTTTCAGCCCATGTTTGACCATTTGTTAAGACTACCTAATTCCAAGGGCACACTCAATATTTATTGATGGCCTTTGCGATATAGTGGGCTATCTATTTTTTTTTAACTTTTTGACCTTGTCTACAATACCCAGGGTCTGAGCAGGTTATAAATAAACCAACAAACTCCTACCTAGGATATTTTCAGCAGCCATGCTATTACTGTTACTAAGGGGGAGTCCTGTCTTTGAGAAATTGTTTCCTGGAGAAATTAAGATAAACCATCTACCCATTTTTTTTTTTTTTGCCTTCAGATCTGCTGCTTTGAAAATCTTTTTCTTTTCCATAGTCATAATGGAACAGTAGACAATGATGGTGAACAACTCTTTTAAGGATAAGCATTATCCTAAACAAAGGGTATGAGAATTAGTTTGGTGCAGTGGTTAAGGCATCAAACTAGAAATCCGAAGACCGTGAGTTCTGGTCCTACATTAGGCACAAAACCAGCTGGATGATCTTAAGCTAATCATTTTCTCTCAGCCCTAGGAAGGAGGCAATGGCAAACCGCTTCTGACAAACCTTGCCAAGGAAACTACATGGACTTGTCCAAGCAGTCTCCAAGAAATGAGCATGATTAAACAGAAGTGGGGGGGGGGGAAGACAAAGGTTAGGGAATCTATAGTTCACCTCTCCATTTTGTCATGCTGGCTAAGGCTGCTGGGAATTCAGCAAGTTGCATCTAAGCCAACTTCGCAAGCATATTTTATTTTATTTTAGTTATTTATTAAATTTTTAATATCCTACCATTATAATTTCATAACTAATTCAAGAAAGCAAATCTACCTAATACTCCTTCCTCCACCAATTTTCTCCACAACAACAACCCTATGAGGTGAGTTGGGCTGAGACTGGCCTAAAGTCACCTAGCTGACTTTTGTGTCTAAGGCAGGACTAGAACTCACAATCTCCTGGTTTGCAGGTCAACACCTTAACCACTATACCAAACTGTCTCTCTTATTTTATTTATTATTATTTATTTTATTGTTTGAATTAGAACTATTTTCTCCTTGATACTTTCTTATAAATTCTTTGTATAAATAAGGTGTACTATAGCAATAGTAAACTCAATTTTTTAAAAAATACTTAGAATATTATTTTTAAAAATATTTCCCCAAAATTATAATCAAGCAGTCTACAACTTGATCTCATGTAACTGGTCTATTTTAAAGCCAGTCCTGTGTAAAATAGTATAAACACAACAACCTATAAATAACAAAACAAAATCATTCTTTTTATTACTTTAAACAATTTTAGATTTTTAAATAATGAAAAATATAGCTTGAGTAATTAATTCATTATGTGTGATCTATCAAAGTAAGAATGAGGTTATTCTGAGCTAGTCATTGATCACATCTGTGGTAAATTTCTGGCTTATCTGTGTAGCAAGCAAATGGACCTTCATTCATTCTTCATTGCATCTTCCAACAAGTATAAAGAAGCCACTGTGATGCCACAAAGCTCTTGTGTTCAAATTCAATATTAAATTCCAAACATTTTTGCTTGTAAAAATAGATCACATCCATGGCATACTTAATGCCCTGCTCCTTGGGGCTCAGAAATCTTTTGATAATGAGTGTCAAGTCACTGATTGTCCAAAAGTAAAATGGAGGGCAAAATCCAGGATCCAATTTAATTCTGCTATTTCTACAATGAAAAAATGCCTGGTGGAACTTGAGCAGTTTGACATTGCATTTTGTTATCATGTTACTCAGAGGGAAATATTTCTATATATTAACTTCAGATTTGTGACTTTAATTTGTCTGTGGGAGGAATGAAAGACATTCTACATGAAAATGAAACAGTAAGGAATTAGGTTAATCAGTTGCTCCCTGTACTAGATTATTAATTTAGTTTTCATGCTACCTGATTCTATTCAGTTGGATCTAGAGTAATGTATGAGGAAGGAAAACCTGAACAAGATAAGAAGGAAGAGAGGTTCCTCCAGATGGATCAGGAGTGCTGCACTAAAACTATTAATACTTGAAAAATCAGTTTTGTCCATAATCAAATTTTATTTTGGAAAAATTCTACTTCTGATAGCTCTTTTCTATTCAAAAGGTATGCTGATAGTAGTAAGAGTGACTTCTTTTCCATATAATGCAATATATAAATGACTTGCCAGATGTCAGTAAAATGAGTGGGTTGAATGGGACTTTGAATTTCCACTACCTATGAGGTCCTTAAATATTACAAACATGTTTATATCCTTACATTTTCACTAATCAGTGAAATTATCCAATATGTATTTATATATATATATGTATTTATATATAGAGAGTCCTTCGGGAGTTAGGCGGCATATAAATTTTATAAAATAAATAAATAAAATAAAAATATATGTTGAACAAGAAAGTATATTTGATAATTAGCTCTACTACATGGTTTCATTTTCTCCCATATGAAACCAACTGTAATGAAGAATATTAAAGTTGAAGGGAATATCTGTAGATTACATATTTTTTAGTCTAATGTTCTCCAAAAATGGTGAGCTTTATTCACCATAAATTGTAAGTAGTATGACTAGTGGTGAGAGTATTACAGACACTAAAGACAACCAAATTAGGGGTGTCTAGGACAATTCGCCATGGCCAACTCTCTGCAGGACAATTCAGCAAATACAAAAGTTAAATTAATTTCAATGGAACCATGGCCAATAATAATAAAATAAATAAAGTCAATCCAGAAATACAAGAGTTACAATAATTTCAACGAAAACATGGCCACCAATAATAAAAGTAACTGAATGAAACGATTAATACAGCGTTGAATTGTCCCATGGCAAGTTGGCCATGGTGAGTTTTTCTGTGGCGAGTTAATTCTATAATCATGAAAAGTTTAGGAAACAATTTTTGTAGGATTTAGGAGATAACACACACACACATGCATGTGTGCACATACACACACACACACACACACACACACACACACACACACACAAATTATGAATATATTTTTCTAGAATAGTTTGAAATCTGACTTTATTGGATGAAACGTCTGCCAGGATAAATAATCCACACTTTTAAGCTTGTAAGAACTTTCTATAAAACTCAGACTCTCATTCCGTTTGAAATCAGGCTTGTTATTTTCAACATAGCATAATTTGGGGTCATTGAGAGCCAAACTAGGGAGAGCATACTTCACTATGTAAGTAGGCTAGGACAAAAATTAAAAGCAACTAATTTAAAACTGGAACGACATTAAATGTAAAAACCATCCATTATATATAGTTAATATGGTAACCCCCCTGTATGTATAATTTCCTTCTTTACGTATGTTAATATTTTATTTACTGGCACTATTGGAGAGGCACTGAATCCATCACTTCAATCTTTCAAGGCCAGATATGGCTTGCAGCCTTATAATTTGCATTCCCATTCTAAACTGCTTCTGGCTATTACTTGAGGGCAATTTCTTGACCACAAGGAAGAATTAACCATTGGCTAAATTATTAATCTGAAAATGTTGACAAATATCCTTCAGACTAAATTTCAGAATTTTGTGGGAGAAACATGACAGCCTAACCCTGCAATGCCTTGAAAAATATCGCATGCACATCATTAGAAAAATGATATGCATCTTCAAATAATTTTGTCTGGAATGTAAAGGGAGTTTTCTGACATGAATGAAGAGTCACAGTCTTGAATACTGATTTGGTTCTATAAGAGTGAGATTGAACTAGAGATGAATTCAAATGAATATTGATGTCTCAGAAGTTTAAAACTAAAAGGAAGTAATTCATCAAGCAGGGGAAAATGTTTGATCTGACATCTAATATAATGTAGTTCACAAACATTTTCTTCTACAGCATTTATCTCTAGTTTCATTGCAGATTTCAGTAACAGTGTCCCCTGAAGAAATTCAATAACTCCAGTAATTATAAACAGATGTCTTATTGGAATGCATGAACTGTTAATACCAGGAATATGTATGCCATTATTTATCTATAGGTAATAAAGTTTTGTACAAACGCATTGATTCTGGATCAGAGGTGGGTTCCTCCCGGTTCGGACCGGTTTGCCTGAACCGGTAGTGACCTGGTGACATCACGATGATGTCACGCATCTGGTTCGGTCAGTGCCAGTCCGTGGACACTGCCATCTTTTTTGGGGAATTTTTTTGGAATTTTTTTCTTCTGCGCATGTGCAGAAGCCGAGTTTCTGGCACTGCGTATGCATCACCATCTTGTTTTCGGCATTTTTTTTGGAGTTTTTTTTATTTTTTTGCACTGCGCATGCCACGCGGTGTGGGAGGAAGCGAACCGGCAGCGAGGTAAGTTAGAACCCACCCCTGTTCTGGATATGCTATTTTCACCAATTTGATTATAGGAATTAAATTTTCTTATGGAAGAAATTGCTTAATATGTCTTAAATTTAAATTAAAGCGATACATGGCAATTGTGAATACTGCCTAGCATGTGACATTCTTTATAAAGATTTGCTCTTAACCTTGGATAGATTATGAGAAAATTTTTTGCCTTTTCATCAAATACAGTTACATTTAACTGGAATATTCTATTTGTGTAACCATATAGTCTTCTGTAGCAAATCAATTAAGATTGTTCTACCATTGTAAAGAGTAAAAAAGCAATCCAAATCCTCATCCAGTGGATTTTAGGAAGTCTCTGAGAAGGCCTCCTGCTACAAAATAGCATTCCAGTGGGAGAGGAAATCTGGCTCCTTTTTCACCAAAGAACCATGACGATCAAAGCAGGGTGCTGTGCTTGGGTGCCCATAATGACATGGGCTTTGCATTGGTCTACCACGCTGAACCCAGGGGTGGGTTCTGGCTTACCCCACTGCCGGTTCGCTTCCTCACGCACCTCGTGGGTGCGCTGCACACGCATGTGCTGTACTAAAAACCCAGCTTCTGCACATGTGCAGAAGCAAAAAATAGCTTCTGCGTGTGCGCAGAAGCAAAAAAAATGGTGGCACCTACGGCGCTGCCGAGAGAGCCGGTTCAGGGGCATGTCCAGCTGGTCATCGCTGCCGATTTGGCGAGCAGGGGAAAATTCCCGCTACCGGTTCTATAGAGCCGGTCCGAACTGGCAGGAACCCACCTCTGGCTGAACCAATTAACCCAGTTGCTGTTTCAGAGGAACTGATGTGAATATAATTCTGGGTGGGCAGTTTCCCATTGATGGAAATTCCCACTCTGTTCCATTTCTGGATTCCTGTGAGTTCTTTCTTCCTTTTGAAGCTGAGGTAACAGAGAAATAGTAACAATGCAAAAAGGGCTGCTGAGGAGTTGAAGAGTGAAACTTGTGTTTCTCTTGGCAGTCCAAATCTGCCAAGAAATGGATCCATGATTTTCTGTGGAACAAGCTAGAGCTTGAAAATGAGAGTTCTAGCAGGCTAAAAAGCCTATCAAATGAAGCCTTGTCTTCATTTCTCCTTTTTCTGTCCAATTGAGACTGCTCTGTATCAGATTCAGGCTCTGGGACTTCATGTTATTTCAGTACCATCTCCGGTTCTATTTACTGAACTCAGAAAGATACTGCTTCATGATAAAAGTGAAGAAGAGGAGAATAGGCAAATGTTTATGAATAAAATGCCAAGCATTAATAGGGCCTTCTGCAAATCCCATGGGCATGTGAAGTGCTCCTCCACAAAGTGTTCAACAACTGTGTCTTCTTAAAGGAGTGTTACAGGCAACTTGAAGGCCTTCTGTGGTTCATGGCAAGTGGATGCATATTCACTTCATTCAGAGGTGGGTTCCTCCCGGTTCATATCGGTTCTATAGAACCGGTAGCAAACTGCTGGTGACGTCACAGAGCCGGTTCTGTTGGTGCCGGTCCGTGGACGCCGCCATCTCTTTTTTTGGATTTTTTTTTTGGATTTTTTTGGGGGGAATTTTTTGCTATTTTTTTCCTTCTGTGCATGCGCAGAAGCCGAGTCCCCGGCACTGCGCATGCGCCACCATCTTGTTTTCGGCTTTTTTTTTGGAATTGTTTTGCGAATTTTCATCACTGCGCATGCACGCGCACCCGTGCAGCGCGCCCACGCAGCACACAATGCGCGCGCAGCCACGCGGCACGGGAGGAAGCAAACCAGCGGCGAGGTAAGTTAGAACCCACCCTGACTTCATTTCACCAGCTTTCCTAGTGAAAGTCTTTGCTGTACATGCATGCACACGTGCAGACAACCAGCAATCCTCTTCAACAACTATGCTGAATCTTCTGGAAGGTGTGAATGCATTACTGCTTCAAGTAGGAGTGTGTCTCTCAGGTCAACATACTTTGTGAAGCATCGCTGTTCAATGCTTTGCATGGCTCTGTTAAATAAAAGAAGCAATACAATGTTAAACAAAGATTTAATTAAATTGGCTTGTTTTTTAATCTGTTATTAAATGAATGCCAAGAATTAACAGACACCATTTTTATTACCCATTGGTAAAATCTGCCACCTCTTTAGAGGCAAGGCTTGCATCGTGATGTCACAATGCACATTTCATCAGTTTGTTGCATATCCCTTTGCATCAAAGTGAAGCAATTTAATTTTCCAAGACAAGCTGCTGCTGCTGACAATCTAGATTTGAAGCGATGCCACAAGGCAGGTGGAGCCACTTCATTCAGAGCTAATACGCATATATTTGCATCACTTTAGATATCTGCCAATTTAGTACCAGCCATAATTTTTCTGCTTCATATCTTGAATTTTGCAAGCTGCAAAACACAACATTAGACAATGCGCTAACAATTTGGTTGATGGCAGCTTCAGGAATTTAAAATCAAGCCATCATCTGTTTTTTCCTGGGCCCACGGAGAGGTTAATAGGTAAAACTGTTCCACAAATACAAATGTAGGGTTTTTTTCCCCCCAGAGACTTTCACTTGGAAATGCAATCAGATTCAGTTCAAATTGAAATATGATATTTTCCAGTCTTTTATGCAGGGATTTTATAAATCCTCTTTATTCTTCTGACCAACTTTCAGTATGGATTCACTTAGCATTTTTTACATTATGTGAAGTTGCATTTCATCTGTCTTCTCATGCAACCTGCAACCATCCTGGAAATGTTAAGACTGTATAAGTGACTCATCAAAATTTTAAATGTGGATAGAGACAAAGAATATTCATATCTCCTACTTTATTCCTCTTCTCCCATTGTTTTCATAACCCTATAGGTAAAAAGTGAGAGAGAATCTGTACATGGAAACTTCTTGTAAAAAAGCAGAACTCTTGATTTCAGTTATTTGTGTTAACTACAAAAATCAGATGTTTATATTTTGAGACCTGGATCACCATCATTTAATCATTTTTAGTTTATGCTGCTGACCAAACATTGCAGCTGTATTAAAAATCCATGATTGCTCTTCCAAGTGAATAACGGTAGCATTTGAACTCTTAACCCCAACTATGCATTCCGACCAAATAATGCAGCTATCTATTCTATTTTCTCTTGTACCTGAAAAGCCAAGTTTTCCTCAGCATAGCTATCCATTTGGTACATCATTCAAACATCCAGATATGTCCATATATTCTTCTCATAGAACTACTTATGCTTAGTTAGAGTTTATGCTTTACTTTCTTCGAAGCTTTTCAAGTCTCTGATTCCATTTTTTGCCTTTCATAGGAGAAAATTCGTCAGATTTGGTAAAAATCATTCTTTAATAATTCCAGAAGGGTGATCTTGCTTATTTGCCTCCTTTTCCTCCATTCTTTTTAATGATAAGCAATAAGCAATAAAACACTAAATCAGATTAGGCACTTTTGATCCTCCCACCCAATAAGTGGTTACAAAGATTTACTACCATACATAAAAAAAACCAGACTTTTACAATCACATGGCATCACTCTAGCACACACCCAATGAAAGCTCTCCATAACAGCTTAAATAATCCAAAAGATTGAGTAACCCAAGAAGAAAAAAGCAGAAGTAATCTACAACACACAGTGTAAGAACTGTAGCAGCCACTATGTAGGACAGGCAGGCAGAAGACTAGCAGATGTATTTATGAACATCAACTAGCAATCAGAAGATGTGATGAAAACTCTTTAATCTCACCATGCATGGACAGACTCAAACATATTTTCACCTTGGAAACTATCAGCATCCTAGACTAAGCCAAATCCAAAAATGCTAGAAAATTCATGGAGGTTTGGCATTCAGAAAATCAGCCATCAATAGACACACAGGAATAAACCATATTTACACCCCGTTCAAAAGAAATAACAACAAAAGACTATGAAAGAAACAAAAAGATCAGAACACATTGTCTCCAGCAGCCTAAACCCAGATAAGTGAGGATTAATATCAGACAAACAAGCAAAAACAATATCATAATCAAGGAACTACCAAGGGAACCCCACACTCCCACCAATGTTGGCAGGGCAAGCTGCTTTATATAAACAAACACTGCACTCACTTATACTTAAGATGTTACCTAGTCAGGTAATGAAACGTTTGCAAGCAAACAGCCACTCTCAGAGAGCACCAAGGACTCCACAGTTCAACCCTAAACTACGTATATTCTTCTCAGGTATTAAGGAATGCAGTCTATTAAGAGAAAGGAAGGAATTTCATGAATTGGTGAATTTTGAACCAATCAGGATTTAAGCTTTTCTGATATTTGCTTATTGGTTTGAACAAAACAAAATTTAATACAGTGATGCACAGAGAAATCTACTTTTTTATTATTTTTTAAATTCAGGGATTGCTTGGGCTGCTTTATGCAAAAAGAAATCTACAGTCTTCGACTTTACAGAACTGTGCAAATACAATAAAAACACACTTTGAAAGCTGCATGGAATGTTAAAAAACTATTGATATTAATAACAGATACTTGTCTTGATGTTATTATTGTTTATGCAATATCTTATATTACAATCTCAAGTATCTGCCTCGAAGACAAATTCCTGGTAGATTCCCTATTTTCGGTTTTACATTAACCGTTGCTGAGATATCTTTGAGAATTGTATAGTATAGTAATTTCATGAAGAAAATATAATTTCTTATCTTTGAAATAATATACCCACTACTTATAGAGCTTTAGTATATATACAGGTGTTATATATAACTTTTGTTTACCCCACAATCAAAAAGAGCTCTTGCAGAGTTATCTAAAAGAAAATGTCTCTTTCAATTTAATTTATTTTTATAATATGGAAATATTAATAAGCATTGAGTTGCAGAATTTTTTTTAAAAAAAGCACACAGATGGAAATATAATTTCATCTTAGTTTTGTGTTTTTATATTATCTTGCATTTCCTGCTATGCTCTTCTAATTATTTGCATCATATCTCATTTTCTTAAATTACCTCCATTTATCTGGAATACTCAGAATAGTTTGCAGATTTAGTAGCAGCAATTACAGGCTTATTCCAAAGGGACAAACTTGCACGTAATTACTAATGCAGTAATAGAACAGCTAAAAGCTGACGAAGGTAGTTAGGAAAAACTTGGGGCTGAGACAGGATCAAATAATGAATGACAATAAAGTACATATTCAGGCAAAGTAAATTCATACAGGGCTGTATGGATCAGCCTAAATACATTCTGTACTTGTATGACTTTATATATTTAGTCCTTATGAGAAATAATATTATTTTTGTGGGTTCCTTGGTGCTCTCTAAGCTTGGTTGTTTTCTCCAAGAGCACCAACGAATCCACAGTTCAACCCTGAGCTGCAAATATTCTCTTGTATCGCTGATATTATTTTTATATGAAAACATTTATATAAAAACATTACAGTTTTTCCTGATATTCCCAGTATATGTACTTTGGTTCAAAACATCCACAATGGTCCATAATTTAGATACAGTTTTTTGAACCGGGTCCTGTGCCAGTAGATTTTAGATTTTTTAATATCTTGCCTTTATTATTTTTTATAAATAATTCAAGGCAGTGAACATACCTAATATTTTTCCTATTTTCCACACAGTAATACTCCTGTTGGGCCAAGAGAGAATGACTGGCCGAAAGTCACCCAGCTGACTTTCATCCTTAACACAGGACTAGAAGCAGTGGTGGGTTGCTCCCGGTTCGGCCCGGTTCTTAGAACCGGTAGCGGTGGTGGCGGGAGGGTCCGCCCACCCACCCGGGATGCCTCTGCGCATGCACAGAAGTGTCACGCACGCACAAGCATGCGCACAAACCAGTAGCAAAGGGTTTTAGAACCCACTACTGACTAGAAGTCACAGTTTCCTGATTTCTAGCCTGAAATCTTAACCTCTCGACCAAACTGGCTCACTCTGAATTATTTGTCCATAGTAGGTTTTATTTTGTCCCCTTTGCAATTTTTAATCGACTGAAAATCTATGAGGGATGCCTTTTTACTTGTCTGCCTGTGAACTTTATATAATAATCTTGCTTCTAATCTTTGGCAAGATGCCTTTGAGTAGTTTATAAAACACTTCTCTTACAATTATTTATGTTCCTGTTTGAATTAACTGCAACTAAAATAATCCATAGAACATGTCCAGATGTATACATGATTAGATAAAGAATAAATATTCACAAAATTATCTAAAAAGGCCTTTGTGTGAACAAATGTTGATTGATCAAACACTTGAAATATATCTTCATAGATGCTGCATACACTTTTTATTGTTGATTGCCAGATTTTTTTATTGATGCATATCTCAGTTCATTATGCTGATATAACAAATAGAGACAGTTTCAGAGTACTCCAGATTATTGATGTCTATGTTGTAATATTGTTTCCCCCTAAATGGAATTAAATCCTATCTGAATTAAAAATTATACACCAATGCTTTCTAACAACGAAGCACACAGGAAACTGTGAAATTAAAATAGTTAAGATGCATAAACTATATAGGGATTTCAAACAAATATTTGAGGTTACTGTAAATAAGGGTTCAGCAACTCTTTCTTAATTGTCCTGAAATAATTACATTAAAAAACAGATTTGATTTTTCAGTTTGAACTCACATTACTCCATTACACTATGAAAATGATTTTGGCAAAGGAACGATCACATTATTTCTAAATCCAGAGCCTTTGTTGAAGAAAACCTAGAAAGACTCATGAATGCTAACTTTAGCCTTGCTGCCCAACCAGAAACAGTAGATTTACAGAGAGAACAAACAGCCAAAATTGAATAGAAGAGGCATTTTCAAGAAAATGGAATAACTGCCAAAGGTAAATGCAAAGTTAGGATACAGCAGCTTAAGTTACTGTTTAAACTTGAGATCCATAGGCTTTATTAGCAAATTGCAGCCATGAGCTTGGTTGTTTTCTTGCAAATGTTTCATTACCCAACTAGGTAACATCATCAGCACAGTAGTTCATGAAACTATTGAAAAATCCAGAATAATCAATATTGTTCCACTTTCCTTATCTATTCATATACCAAGTTAATCAAAATAATTGTGAATGCATCTCCTAGAATGCTTAGTTAGTCCATTCCAACTGATCATGCTGGCTGAGAATATTGGAAATTGGTATCTTAAATTGGGCAAGTTTGCTCTTTGTTGGGATCTATTTGTCTTTGCCATTTCTCCCACCTTCCTTTTAAAAAACAAATAATGCTATCAAAGGAACTACTGTTCTTATCTTAATCTTCATATATTGTAATATTCAAACCACTTTTTCTGATGGTACTCTGTTGATTTTATATAACTCATGTTAGAGTACATAAATTGAAGGATTTGCTGGAAATATAGCATACATATAATTATGATTTATTATCATTATATATCTCACCCTCAACTCATATTGTTGTTTTCCCAGAGAGCTGATGAGGATTGATAGCATTAGTTCAGCGGTGTCAAAATTTGAATTAAGGAAAGAACTGCTTTGAACTACATCCCCTTGAAATGCTCAATTTGTTCTTATAGATATGCCATTTTCTTCACTGTGTTCTTATAGACATGCTTTAAGCAAATGCCTCAGATATATAGAGTTGGTATTTCAGCAGTTTCAGATCGATTTTTAAAACATGGACATGATTCTCAATTAAGCCTGATCCATAAATTTAAAAAAACATTGTGTAAATGTAGATGCTAATATGATTCATTCCACACAGCACTTAGTTAGGGGGAGGGATGAATGCCACAAAAGAGATTTTTATTAGTGAAAGTCTTGTTTTCCTTCAATATAAATCTCTTCCTTTGCTTTTTCCAGAACAAAAGGCAATTAATTATCAGAAAGAGCTCTGTGAGCAAATTATTTTATTTCTGCCTAAAGGAATATTTTCATGAGCTTTTAAGATTCAGGAAAGATTCAAGAAGGGATTTTAAACAACTGTTTTTCATATTAACATAAGAGCATCCAACCATCTTGAAGTAGTGGCAAATTAGAAAAGAACAAAAATCCAATTTCTAAGACCTTATAGGATATTTTAATCCTATAAAAAGAAACACGAGAGAAGCTAAGTTTCAAAGAACATTACGAATATTAGACTTTGGTAAAGAATTGAATGTATTCTTTTCCTCATTATATTGCTTACATAGATACATTGCACACTACTCTGTTCCCTTTTGGGACAAGCAATATTATGCATAGATAAGAAATATTAATAGAAAAGAAATTAAAGGTATGAAATAATAATTAAAAGGAAACATAGATAACAAATATGTTGCAAAACATCCATGCTTCTACTGCACCTATACACTGCCTTCTGTTCTCTAAACTTTTGTTATGCCACATACACTTCTTAATTATCTCATTCCCATTGCATGCTACTTATTTTGTACTTTTGTCAGTCCTATGAGGAAGACCATATCAGGAGACCTCCTCCTTGGGAAGGCAGTGTTTCTCAACCTCAACAACTTCAACTCCCAGAATTCACCAGCTGGCATATCTTCAAGTTGTTGAAGTTGAGAAACACTGGGGTATAGTAACAGAATCTTGCAAGTCTGTTTGGGCTTTTTTTCCCCTCCCCTCCCCTATGCTCCCTCTTATATCCTTTTATAACCCAGTGAGTCAAGGACAAGTCAGCCTGTCATCATCTTCTTTTTAATGATCCATAATCCCTTGCGGGGTGGAGTCTGGGCAACTGAATGGAGCCAGATGCCCTTCCTGTCGCTAATGTGGAGATGGAAGGCTGAGTCAACCTTGAGCCAGTCAGAATCAAACTCCTGGAGTGAGCAGTGAGTTAGCCTGCAGTACTGCATTCTAACCACTACACCACCATGGCTCTGTAAACAAACAAATAAAAGAAAAGACACTCAAAGAGTCAAACTATTGTACACACCAATGTTGCTTCTTTCAGCAAATATTCCGTTTTCACAACAGATTGTATACTACCTGCTATCTATATACCAGTGATGGCGAACCTATGGCACACGTGCCACAGGTGGCACACGGAGCCATATCTGAGGGCACGCGAGGCGTTGCCCTAAGCTCCAGATTTTCGGCCTTCTTTTTGGCCTTTTTCGCTCTCCCCAGGCTTCAGGAAAGCCTCCTGAAGCCTGGGGATGGCGAAAACGGCCCAACGGGCCAACCGGAAGTTCACTTGTGTGCTCACCCCCAGCCTCCTTTTTGCTGTCAGAAGTTTTCAGGAACTTCTTCAGCTTTGGACAGTTGCAGCCAGGCCTCGCACACCTCGGCCCATTTCTTCTGCAGCAAGGCTTTCCTGAAGGCCTCTGCAGCCGATAACAGAGCTCCGGATCGATCCGGAGCTCTGTTATCGGCTACAGAGGCCTTCAGGAAAGCCTTACTGCAGAAGAAATGGGCCGAGGTGTGCGAGGCCTGGTTGCAACTATCTGAAGGTAAGTAGTAGGGCAGCTCCACTTCCGTTTCGTTTCCGAACTTCCAATTGGCCTTTTGGGCCATTTTTCGCCGTTCCCAGGCTTCATGAGGCTTTCCTGAACCCTGAGGAGAGCGAAAAACAGCCCAATGGGCCTACAGGAAGTCCGGAGGCTTCAGTGAGGCCTGTGTGCATGCGCGGGGGGGGAGTGGGGGTTGTGCGCATGCGCGGGGGAGGGCATTGCATTATGGGTGTGGGCACACACGCGCACACTATCGTGCGCGCGCGCACCCTTTTGGCACCCGAGCCAAAAAAGGTTCGCCATCACTGCTATATACCATCATTTGTTTGTATGTATGCATTTGATTTCTTCTATCAAGCTATACCAATTCATCAACTTGCTCTAATCTGCAACTTTTCACTCAGTTTTTCCCATCAAACACAACTATTTTGTGGTTTAATACATTAGCATTCAGGTTCATACTCTTTGCTCCATCATGTTATCTACCTAACATTCACTACAGATGATTTTGTTTCCCCGGAAGTAAACAGAATCATTCCTATACAAAAACATAAATGCATTTGTGTCCCCAAACAACATCTCTAACTTCACCGTAAGTATTTATTCTGAATGCATTTACCCATAAATATATTAAAAGGACGCCACACATCTTTGCTGAACTGTTCCCTAAGCATCCCATTTATTCTCACACATGCTTTACTTTATATATATCTTATTACATTCAGCAGCCAACTTTCAATTTCATATTCATCAAAATTTTCCCTAATTCAAGCCCACCACTTTTCCATATACGGAAAAAGTGACCTGTTGTAGTGCTGCACAATTGATATGCTGTCAGCCAAAAACAATGGATTAGAAGCCACAATGACTTTATGTGTTTTACCTAGAAATCTAAAACAAACTAATTACAATCTAGATCAGCTTAATATGTGAAACTAGGCAATGTTACATGTTTTAAATTAAAACATAGCTAAGTATGAAGTGATGTCAATAAAAATCATGAATGTTCTTTTAGTCCCCCCCACTGGGTCAGAACACATCAACAAATATGCTAAAATAGCAAGAACCTAATTTGTTTCAATCATACCAAGAACCTGAATCAAATGACTAAATTGAACTGAAATTGTACTGCTGACCTCTAATCAGACGACAGATTTAAAGTTAATTAATTTCTTTCCTATCTCACCTTTCCTCCAGGAGTTACAGCAGATCATAAAATAATCAATATGTAAACACCTTGAAAACATCTAATTATCAGAAATCAATATGAATTTGCGAAGAACTGTTCTTGTCAGAATAATCTTACTTTATTTTGGATGGCGGGGATGAGAGTAAATTTAAGAGATTGTGAAAATGCTAAAGACATAGTATACCTTTGACTTCAGCAAAGTTTTTGATAACTACTCAGTGACATGCCAATTAGCAAGGCAATTTTATGACCTGAATGCCATCAAAATGATAGAAAACTGTACTCTAAAGTGCTTATCAATACTTCCTTATCTTTCTGGGGCAAGATATCATATCCAATTACAAAAAGATCCATTCCAGATCCTCTCCAATAATTTTGTTAATGATTGGAAAGAAGATGCAAAGGGAATGTTTGTCATATTTTTAGATGATACAAAATAAGATTCTGTTAGTGTAACTTGCAATAAAAATAATTAGTCCATCTAGTTTGGTTTCCTGTCTGGTTTACCTGGGAAGGCTAATAGCAATTCACTTCATCAGAAGCATGGAGGGCTAGATCAGAAGTGGGCATTTTACAACCCATGGGCCACATCTGGCTATCCGAATCTGGCCTGTGTGAGGTCAACTGGGAATTAGAAAATAAAATGTGCCAAGGGGGAGGGAGAAGAAGCCAAGTAAGCTACTTTAGTTGGCTAGCAAGAGAAAGAGCTTTTCTGCCCTATAGCAGAAGAGCAATGGCCGGGCTGAGTCAAGGTGAGGCGAGGCGCCGTGCTCCCTCCTCCCTCAAGACATGTGCCCCAGTGGCAGAATTAAATTCAGCCTATTGGTTTGGCCCTCCACAACAATCCCAGTTTCTCATGTGGCCCCTTTGGAAAATTAATTGCCCACCCCTGGGCTAAATTGATACAGGATTTAAATTGCAGTGAGGTGTCTGGGTAAGAGAGGGTCGGCTATGAAAACAGGTCGGCTATGAAGATGTAGGTAACAATGGTGCAAATTTGTATATTTGTTCAATGATGTCAGGATACAGTTTCTCTGAGATGACTATATTTTCAAGTATAGCATGAAACAATGGTACAATAATGCTGACTAATACAGGAAAGATAGATTTATCTTTAATCAGGTAGAAGAATTTAAACCATGTCCTGTCTTGGTGATGTAACTAAAGAGAATGCTTCAATATGATATGAAAGCCTATGCACACTTATATAAGAGTAAATCTGAACTCAACTAGATTTATTTCTGAATAAATTTAGAGAGGACTGCATTAGAAAGAAACTATTTTATCTTGTGTTCCATGCATGATATTTTGTTTAATTAATGTTTGTTTCAACTCAATTCCTGCCTAAAAGCACAGGTGTTGAAACACTGGTACTGACAGAAGCATGTATCCCCGTTTGAAAGCTCTAAAGCCAATGGTTACAACTTTGTGTGATCAACCACATAAGTTAGAAACTAGTCACTGTAAAAATTCTTGGTTAATAGTATGCTAATTATAGACTAACGCACATACACTTTATTTATTTAGTGAAATTGAAATTGTATTTATTTACAGTGCAGTAGTTACAACAAAATCACATACAAACAAGTCCAAATACAATAAGAGCAATGAAATCACCATATAGACCTACCAGTTAAAATTTACAAGTACAAGAAGAAAGCAAAAGTGAAGAAAGCAAGACAAAATGGAACACAATAGATAAATGAAATAAAAGTATAATTAAGATTTAAAAGCTTCCTAGCACACTTTCTGAAGAAGCTTGATTTTGCTGCCTTTATAGCAGGGGTCCCCAACCCCTGGGCCGCAGGCCGCTACTGGGCCACAGCCTGTTGGGAACTGGGCTGCGGAAGCGGCAGGCGAGCATGCGAAGTTTCATTTCTGCATGCATGGGATTTAGGTTGCGTGCGCAAAACCATTCCCCCCTGCTACCGAAACCGCTAAAACCACTGCCACCGGTCCACAGAACCAAAAAAGGTTGGGGACCCTTGCTTTATAGAATGAATTCAATATCTAATGTTTGGGGAATTTTTGTTTGTTCATATAGCATATTTATTAGGAAAACATAACTTCATTTATATATCTGGAAATGATTGGCTTGCTCTTGCCAAAATGGCTCCAGCTTGGAGTTCTTCAACTAGTAGATTCCCATAACTGGTTTCAATGGAGTGGGTTTATTATTTTTTTCTCCACTAGAGAGGGGTGTCAAACTGGTGGCCCATGGGCTGGATGCGTCACAAGCAGGCCACACCCACCCCAGCTTCCCAAATGGGAAAAACATCATGAAACATCACATGACGGCAATGTGACATGGCGAGTTTGACACCTGTGCACTAGAAGAAAAATATAAGAAAAAGTTGTTCCATCTTCTGCCTTTGCTGGTGAGAGATTTGGAGGGGAGGCAATGGACAATCCTTTTCTTCTGCAGCTATCCCACCTGACAGTCTTAGGCAAAAGATCTCACTGAAAAGCACTGGGCTTCATAGTTTTTCATACACATACAGTAGCTGTTTCCCTGTGATCCTGTTCCATTTGCACAGCTTCAATTAATTTTATTTCTACTGAGAAGAAATATTCATTTTTGGGGGAAAATATACACAAAACACAAAACTATCAGGTTAATGTTAATCCAGAGTGCTCTCACCTTATCAGAATGAATGTGCAAATCAAACCTTTATATGCCCCCTGAGAAAAATCACAAAAATATATGATTCCGTGAATTTCATTTGAAGTATGACAACAATATATTTATTCCGCTGGGAAGAAAAATATTCTCAACTACATAGAGCTAATACTAGATCTTATTTTGAAATAGCAATATGAAAATATATTAAATAAGATGGCACCTTAAGTCAGTGGTTGGATTCAGCCGGTTCGGACCGGATCGGGCAAACCGGTAGTTGTGACCTGTGGGTGGGCCCGCTCATCCGCCCCGGGGCTATGCCGTCCTATTTAGTCACATTTTCTAAGCCGCGCGCATGCGTGCAAGCTGCACACATGAGCAAAGCACATGCACGGAAGGCCACGCGCATGTGTGGAAGGCACGCACACTCACATTTTTGGTGCTGGGTGTTATGTTCTAACTGTTTAAACTATGTTGCATGGTTCCAACCAGGTCCAGCGTTTGAGCGGGAAAAAGCTCAAACGCTATTGGCTGGTCTGTCTGACAGCTCCCTATAAAAGGGCAAGCTGTCAGACTGCTCTTTGCTGGTTGCTTACACAAGAGCTGAAATAAAGAGCTGCTTTGGAAGTCTGTCTCCTGTCATCTCTACCCACTATCCAACAGTGGCGACGAGGGCTTGGGCCAGGAGGACTGTGACTAGCTTCTTCAGCACTTTCAACCAGCCAGGCAGACATCTTC
>QLTV01003764.1:1880787-1907511 GCA_003457575.1 Thermophis baileyi | reverse complement strand
TCCCTCCCTCCCTCCTAATTTAGAGACTGGCAATCTCATTCACAGAGCAATTCTGGATGGTGTACAGTTAAAAACTTTCTTGGAACTTGCATATTAAATCTCTGCAACATGTCTTCTAAGATTCTTATAGAGAGATTTTGTTTATTTGAGACAGACCAATATGACCTTGTGATGTCCTTGGAATATTTCTTATGCATTTTCTTGTGGATTTTCTTTTAGTTACTAAATATGATCAAGGCTGATCTGATCTGTAATTCCTTTTTTATAATCCTAAAGGGTTAAAGGTTTAAATTAAAAGGGGAAGGGTGTTCTATTTTACCTTTATTTGATTCTCTATGTTATAATTGTTTTTGTATATTTCCTGTATGATTGGTTATTCTTCTTTCAATTACCAGAAAGGCAGATGTAATGGGATTGGAGGAGGATACCAAGTAAGGTACCTTCTGAAACATAAATGGGCAAGATGAACTCCCTAGTCACTCTCCCAAGAGAGGAGGTGGGCCCCAAGTGTGAAGATCCAGTGGGCAGATGCAGACTTCCAATTGGAGATATCCAGTTTTCAATCCTATGGGTCAGCCATAGAGGGTGGGTTCCTCCCGGTTCGGACAGGTTTGCCTGAACCGGTAGCGACCCGCTGGGGACGTCACGATGACATCATCGATCCGGTTCGGTCAGTGCTGGTCCGTGGGCGCCACCATCTTTTTTTAAAAAAAAAATTGGAATTTTTTTGGGGGGAATTTTTTTGGGGGGGGCAAAAATTTTTTCCGGGGTTTTTTTCTTCTGCGCATGTGCAGAAGCTGAGTTTCTGGCACTGCGCATGCATCACCATCTTGTTTTTGGCTTTTTTTGGGGGGGGATTTTTTAAAAAAATTTTTGCACTGCACATGCACACACGTGCAAAGCGCATGCGCGCCCACGCGGCGCGGGAGGAAGCAAACCAGCAGCGAGGTAAATTAGAACCCACCCCTGGTCAGTCAGTTCTACTATAGTTAGACATACAGAACATAATTTATTTTTTTAAGGCATAGGACAAGAGAAGCCATCATTTCATAAAATGGGTATTCCTAAAGGTATTCAGACATATTTGAAAAAAAAAAAAGTCTTCAACAACACTCTCAAATTAAGGGCAAAAGTTGAATTTCAACATGTACTTCCCCATGAGGACTTTGCACCAGAACCAGTTCTGGATCTGTGTACTTATTAAATATCAGCTGTTTTTGAGATTTGAGCCAAGATTTTCCTGGCTTGGTATTGATTTATGGTATCTGAAATTGACTGAAAGTTGGACCCTTTCTGCAGTGCTGCAGCTCTATGGAAATTCTAGATAGCCATTTTTCTGATTGTTGGGAATTCTTGCTTCACTAACTTCCCAGGTTATCTTCCACACTTAGAACATTAGCATACTGCTCTTGGTATCCTTTACTTAGAATACTTCCCTCTTCTCCTTCTCTAATTGGTATAGTCCAGGGGTGGGTTCTGGCTTACCTCGCTTCTGGTTCGCTTCCTCATGCACCGTGCGGGCGTGCATGCACAGTGCTAAAAACCCAGCTTCTGCGCCTGCACAGAAGCAAAAAACAAGATGACAGTGCCTATGGCGCCACTGAGAGAGCCGATTCGGGGGCGTGTCCACCGGGCCATCGCTGCCGGTTCGGCGAGCAGGGGAAATTCCCACTACCGGTTCTATAGAACTGGTCCGAACCGGCAGGAACCCACCTTTGGTATAGTCATGATTGCAGCTACTAGGAAAAATATTTTAAAAGGTACCAACATACTGTTATTTCACCATTACCGCTCACCATGGATTTTATACGTAATAGAATAATGGTGGCTTCATACCAACCAGTTAGATTTTTCAGCAAAGAGCCAGAAACAAGAACATAAGCATTGATGATTTGATGGCTATCCATCCAATCCAATCAATCAATCAAATTTGTTATGTTTGTATGTGTTGGGGGATTTCCTTTTCTATGGAATGAAGCAGGGGTGGGTTCCTCCCGGTTCGAACCGGTAGCGGCCTGCTGGTGATGTCACGATGATGTCACCAAACCAGATTGGTCGGTGCCAGTCCATGGGGGCCGCCATTTGTTTTTGAATTTTTTTAAAAAATTTTTTCCTTCTGAGCATGTGCAGAAGCCGACTTCTGGCACTGTGCATGTGGTCACCATCTTTTTTTGGCTTTTTTTATTTTTTGTTACTGCGCATGCGCGCGCACGTGAAGCGCACACGCGCCCACGAGGCGCACCCACGCGTCACGGGAGGGAGCGAACCGGCAGCGAGGTAAGTTGGAACCCACCCCTGGAATGAAGTAAAGAGATTTTTATTTTGCAGTTCCCAGTAAATATAGTAATCAAGGAAAAAGAGCAGAGATGAAATGTTCAAGAGTTTGATCTATTTATAACTTTCTTTCATCAGGGGACCAGCTGGCAGGAAACACCAGGCTGCTTCAGGAGTTGTTAGTGACTAAAAGAGATTGCTTTGTGGAAGGACTTCCACTTCAGGGATCAAATCTGAAGAATTTCATCATTCTGTAACAAAATATTGCATGTTCACTTCCTACAGAAGATGTTCTATTCTCACTAGTAATGTGAAATGGAGCCACCACACCTGGGTGGCTGTTTCTGGCCTAGGCCTTGAAATTCATTGGATTGTAGAGCAATTTGTGATCAGGCCAGTGTGGCTTGGTCTCCACCTCATCTTGAGGTGATCTGGATCACTACAACAATGTGATACAGTGCGTCATCCTTCTAAAAATTTAAGTTACTTTTCATTTTGCTGAACGCAGAAGGAGAATGAAATGATTGGATGCCTTTATTGGAAGCGGGCCTTTGAGCATGCACCAGCACATATGCAAAGCCTCCCTCTTAACTTCAAGACTGAAGCACTGTGACTCTCCTTTAGGCACTTTGCAGGACCACCTCAACTGATGGAACCTCTTTGAAGCTTTGTCAAAGCAAAGTGCTTCTTTGAAGATCTACATAGCCCTACTGGCAAGCCCAAATGCCTCACAGATGGGCTGCTGAGTCAAAGGGACTGAAATTGTAGTTTTGAAGTCTCTTGAGATAAAAAGGACTACAAAGGGAAAATCAATGTCAGGCTTTGTGAATTCAAAGAGAGAAAGGACAGATCTTTTCTGATCTTACAGTGAAAGTACAAGGTGAATATAAATTGAGGGTTGAGTCCGCTATCATAATATTACCTATCCCCCATTTACAATGCATGTTCACTGTTTTATATTTGAGGATATGAAACAGCGTTATATCAATAACCATCTGATACATAAAAATAAATCAGGGCGCTTGATGTTGAAACAGATTATCATATAAGATGCTTGAAACATGTCTTCAGTGCATATGTTTTCAGACTGTTCTTGGCCTGTAAGCATCCATACAACGTAGACCAAAATAATGCTTAAATTTGGTGAAATATACTTATGCTCCAAATTAGAACACACTATTATTTGCTGTCAGTTGAACAGCAGGAACCCTGAAAGTAATTGGTTTTAATTACATAGGGAAGAGTACAGCAGGATGAACAGATATACTCATTGATTTTAGGATGTGTCACAGAATTATATCCTTCTTCCCCCCCACCACCTCAAAGTCAATAAATCCATCTGTCTCCCATTTAAGCATCTCCCCAAGGGGGATGACCTCTTGCATTGCCTACTGCAATGGACTGTTTGAGGATGGTGCCTCATTTGTTTTAAAGGACTAAAAAACAATACACAGCTAACATTCATCCTTCCAGGCAGCTTGCATCCTGAAAGATGGCTGGTATCAAGGTCATGAGCTAATAGAGCCAAGATCGGTGAGCTAAATGCTCAGAGGAATAGCAGTCTGGAATTGTAACTTGAACGAATGAAATCACGTTGCACTCAACTAATGAATCTGTGAGTGTAATTTTAAGAAAACGTTGAAAAGATAAATGGCCCTCTATCCAGTCCTCTAATCGCCACAATCTGCTAATCTTGGAGAGCCATTTAGGGTTTTTTTTAATTGATTGCCAATTTTTTTAAAAATGAAATTTTGGAGCAAAATCCAGCATGCTGTGTTTGTGGTTAGACTATGCTTGTTCATATCAATTTATTTTCTGAGTTAAATGGCATTAAGTTCATAGATTTTCTTAGCCCATATTTTCTTGGTTTATATATAATTTTAGAAAGCAATATATTAGTGTCTAAAGTTGAGTGGATACAAGGTATTAATATTATATATTCTTTTTTTAAAACTGCCAGAAATTCAGTAGCATGTCAAAACCCCCCGCAATAGATTTTAATATATGTATTTTTCTCTTAAAAAACAAACATGATCACAGAAAATATTATCCATTATTAAATAGAAAAGTAAACTGCCTGGAGGAAACTGCTGTAAAAAAACCTAGGCCCTAGGTTTTAGATTTTCATTCATTGGTGAAAAAATATCCTGCTGCTAAATTATAAGTTTTTATTTTAAAGTATTATTTTCAACTGTGCTTTCATTTAAAAATCAAAGTGAGCATGAGTGTACAGTATATTTCCCAGCTTTCTTTTACAAAAGTGAAAAAAAAAATAGGTGAAATGTTTGCTATTGATCCAAGTAATTTTAACTGGAAATGTCAGACACTGAATCTGAGAGTTGGGCTATACAAAGAATGTGCTGCACAGTGAGTTGGGTACTCTTATCTGTGCATTGTTACATTGCTACAATTGGTTGTTTGGACCAATAGATAACAAGGGGTCTTTCACCACATGCATCTAACCACTGCTTGGATACATATGCCCTGGCAGCCTTTTTTCCCCTACCATGTCTTGTCTCCAATCCATACGTGAGACATCTTTAAATTGTTCTTAACTCTTCCACTATTTAAATAGTGTTTTCCCCTTTGAGCAGTTAATAACCCATGACACTTTTATTATGGCTACAGTCTGATGCACTACACTGGCTGTTTTGTTAGTGATGCTGGGGGGCGACATCAGCTAGTATCTCCTGGCCATTTTACTGGCCCTCCCCTCCAGTCCTGGAGTACTGTCACCTAGGAACATTCTACTCTGGACATTGGGAGAGTTTATTGGCATGGAGACCAGATGAGCTTCAATAGCAACTGACCAGAGATGGCATTGTGGTGACTTGTAGTAAAGTGGGAGAAAAAGAACTCTGTGTCTCTCCCTCCTGGTTCATAGTGCAGGCTCGCCACTATCACACTCAAATCAAATTTAAAATTTGAGGGATAGTGCCTATCGAGGGGGAGCTGATGTGATGGGCTACAGTGAAGTGGCAGTTTCCAAGGAAGGATGGAGTATATTCCAAGGAGGGGACCAATATAAGAGGCAAGACAGCCTGGAGCTGGATAGGAGGCAAAGGGAAATTGTTAGGATAGCCACTCTCTAGAATCTCCCAAGGCATATCCTTTAGGGTAAGGGTAATAAAGGTTTAGTCTGGGAAGATTCTATCTATTGGATGTAAGCAAATAAAGAAGTGAAGTTTGGCTGGACTGTTCTATGTCGTTCTTGGTCTGGGCCTGACAATTTAATTGAGAATAGAATAGAATAGAATAGAATAGAATAGAATAGAATAGAATAGAATAGAATAGAATAGAATAGAACAGAATAGAACAGAACAGAATAGAATAGAATAGAATAGAATAGCTTTATTTGGCCGAGTGTGATTAAAGATAAGCAATACCAAGAATTGTAAAATAAGACAAAATCAAATTTATAAAGTGGGTCCTAAATGGAAAATTCATAACTTTTGTACTAATGGTTTCCATGTTTTTATTTCAGCCATGTACAGTTTGGCTGGCTACTGTGTTGATAGCATAGCTAGAGTCTGAGAGGACAAAACCTCTGTAATATTCTTCTTCCTGGGAGGTGGATGTATAATCCTTGCACAGAATCAGATTCAGATTCTGTGCTGGGGATTGGTTCAGAGGCCTAGATCATAAAGAGCCTTCTCTCCCACTTTGCCTGCCACCCCTCCTTTCTGGGCAGCTGACCCAAAGGCTGAAAGAGGGGGCATATGTGCAGTGGGTGGGTGGGTATGAGATGGCTGAACTTGTCAAAAACATTGGGAATCATAGCAGTGAATGGTTTTCCTACCAGCTGCTGAAGGCTTAGAAAGTGGAAGGAGGCAGCCTTTGCAGCATGGGAAATCCAAACTCAATGCTCCAGCTAAAACCCAGAAGTCCAGCAATTAGGATTATGGCAAAAGTTATGAACTAAACAGGGTGGGAACTGTAAACTGGACAGGGAGCTTGACAATTTTAACTACATCTTTAATTTTCTGGTGTAAACAAGAATTTCAAAGTGTCAGTCATATGGTCTACTCTAAACATGTATAGAAAACATTATGGAAATGAAATTACAGTTGGGAGATTGCTCATGTCAATCAGCATTTTAGACTATTTTGTTAGGAACTTTTCTCTGTGCAAAATTGGACTGGTACATATACTTTTTTTTGTTTCTTCCCAATCAATCTTGAGTCCTGGCAACTGCAGCTTTCTTGGAAAATTTTTCAGATGTAGTTTGCCCTTGCCTCCTTCCTAAGGCCAAGAGAGAATGACTGGCCCAAAGTCACCCAACTGATTTCATGCCTATGGCAAAACTAGAACATGCAACATTGCAATATATAAAGCAAGCCTAGACCATGTACATTTCCTTTTAGATGATGGGATGCTGCAGGTAAGCTATCCACCAATAGTAATTTGAAGGAATATGTATCCCAAATCTCTTTGCAAATCCAAGTAGCTCAAAGCATTCTAATTCCTTTCCTTTCCACATTATATACAGTATGTGCTTAAACATTTACCTGACCTCATTACCTTCTCCAACAGATGGAATTCATATTCATTTACAAAATATAGTTTTGATTAGTATGACTGTTTTTTTAGGTTCTCTTAAGTTGAAGATGCTATGAAGGATAGTTGAAGTATTCTTGCTTTCTAAGACAATTTTTAAAGAAATGCTTTCTAAGATGCCTTCATTATTAAGTCCATATAATACTCAAGCTCTGCTCAATTCTTTTGCTGCATGAAATGTACAAGTGCCTCTTTCCCTCTTGAATAGGAGAACTAAAGTAAAGATGAATTAAATAGCTAACGATTTACTGTCTGTTCATGATACTTGGTATCTGATGCTTCTATATTTCCACGCTGTGAATCTCTATGAAGTTCAGCTTCCAAAAGTTTTGAAAATATATTTATTTTTGTTTTGGAGCCCAAGGGTTTGCAAAATTCTTCTTGTATTTCCCTGCCAGTTTCACACTATTTTGATTGAAGTCAATTGTCAGCTTTATCAGTAAATAAAAGTTAATTTGGCTTATAGTAATTATGATGCCTGGGGGAACTCGTGGAAAAGCCATATGTAGTCCTCTTGATGATTTCTATTACCTTAAAAAGTAAGAAAACAGACAGGAGCCATCAAATGTTAGCAATCTTCCTTTTTTGTTCTACTCTAAAGAACTGATTATCTCACTGGCAGTCTATAAATCTTGCTTTGCACTCAAGATTAGAGCAAGCAAATGAAGCAATAACATGCAACACGGTTGATTATTCCAGGTCAAGGCATGCCCTTCCATTCCATATTCCTACCTACTTAGGTTCTATAGCAACTGAGCATGCCCAGTCTTGACTGAGCTTTTTTTTTTTTTTTATTTTATACTTTATGTTACCTACTTAGGTTCTATAGCAACTGAGCATGCCCAGTCTTGACTGAGCTTTTTTTTTTTTTTAATCTTCTACCTTATGTAACTGAAAACTCCAAGGTCTATTAATACTTTCTTTTTGTGCTGAAGTACAATTTAAATGAAAGACACATTAATATGTTTGTGAAAAAAGACTCAGGCTCACACGTATCTATTGTGGATATTGATTTTGCCAACCTACATCACCATCACTGTCATAAATATTATACAGTTCTGTAACAAGGCAATTTGAGAAAAAAATGCACACATTCAAGTTTTATTTAATGGGTTAGCAAGTGGTATGCAAAACAGAAAAGATGAGTTTTCACTACTAGTCGCAACTAATAAGTGCACTGGTACTGAAGAGGGAATATAAAAAACCTGTTGAAATACTGCTCATATTTTAACACATGTATGAGGGGAGGGAAGCGTTTACCATAAACAGTCTTCTTTAGCTATGGTTCCAATAAAAATTATCTTCTATACTGTGAATAAGATTTTAAATGAAGTTTCTATTTTTCCATAGAGCACAAAAAGAAGATACCGGTAATTCTTAAAAGGCTCTCACAGCTGGAATAAAACCTCTCAGTACTTATTCAAAAAAATTTCTATTTTTTTTAATGATATCAAAGTTCTCAGAAATATGTGCAGGGTTTGAACCAATGTGTCCTTATGGTGCCTCTAGAAGGTGAAATTTTTATTTTTTGATCACCTTACCTCTTTGACATCAAGAAGTACTGGCCTGGTTTTTATGTTGCACCTTAAATTACAGTACCAATGATCAAGACTTAGGAATGTCCTTATTTGCAAATAAAGTTTTGATATTCCAGATATTCCTCAAGACCTGATTATGTCATCAGGTCTGGGGGTGTGTGTCCCAGGCAACTGGAGATTTATTAGATGGCTCCATTACTGAGGTGCTGTACTCACTCTCCTTGTTTGCTTGGAGTCTGTGTTTATTTGTAGTTTTAATTATCTTAACTTTTAATGCTGATTTTTCTAGTTTTAAATGTCTATTTTTATGTATGTATTCTTTTTATTGACTATTATACACTGCCAAGAGACTCTCTTCTGATGACATGGGCAGCTACTTAAATGTGATTAAAATAAGTAAAAAATTTACTGCCATCATTTTCATTGCTAGTAAAACCATGCACTTCTCTCATAATAAGTAACGAAGTTCTAACTGCAGGTATGTGATAAACATTGTAGAATATTTATTTAAATGTTAGGAATTACTTACTTTAAATTTACATAACAGGATGATATTAGAATGGTCAGAATTATGTAGAAGTTTAGATGTTATTAATTTGCATTCATTGTTAGTTGCTTTAGAAGAATCAGTCTTTGCCAAGCTTTGGTAGTCACCTGTAAACAAACAAAAACCCAAAGTTTCCCAAGACAGATATTAAATAAATCTAAAAACCAAGAGATTAATGCCAATTGTACAAAAACGGCCCAGGAAATTGCACAAAATCCAATATAATGATATATACAGTAAATTCTTCTTGTTTTTTGATTGCTAGGAATTCAAGATTCATGAAACCTGAGCTCTTGGAACCATAGATAAACCCCAACTCCCAATAGTTACTTTGCAAATAATGTACTAATTCTGAATAAAATCTTACTCATGAAAGAGGGTCCTCTTATGGTAACCTGGACTTTCAGTCATTGAGGAGGTATTTTAGGGCTTATTGGTCAAAACCCACTATCACACAATAAAATGGAATGCTAATACAGTTGATTTAAACTGGTGATATAGGCAGAACATTCTAACCAATGAGTTTTTAAGATACTGGGTGGGAATGGATCACCCACAATATATCAGCCAATGAAAGTTGAAAAAATGCTCATAGGCTGGTGTATCATATACTGATTTCAGTGATTCTTTCATTCAGTAGGTGGAGATCTGATTCAACTTGTTAAGATAATTGCTTTCTTCAACATCATAGCAATAGTTTATTAACAATTACAGTAGAAAACTACCAAACATAATTCTAGGTATGACTATTAAGCTTTAGATAAACATTTTTATTCGAAGGGGTTTTTTAACAGCAGTGACATGGTTTTAATTGTAGTTGTACACATTCAGCGAAATGCGCAGCCATATACATTTGTTGAATAAATAATAAATATATGTATTTTGCTCTCATGTTTCATCATTTACATTGCCACCAGTGTTATCTTAAATATATGTATAATGTTTTTCCCCAGCACTTTACTAACTTTCATTTCATTTGGAGTAATTTCCCCCCCCCCCGCCCCCATCATTCTAAGATATTCAGCTTAGGCAGCCTTATCTTCTCAGCATTGCTCCTTGCAGGTTTCAAGGGTGATTGCAAAGGAAAGCACAGATAAAAATATAACCAAATCCCCAATATTCTGAACTCTCTTATCTTGCTACAAGTAGTCCAGCCAAATTAATCTACTGCCCTGTTCTTTATCACCATAAATATGCATTTTCCTCCTCTCTGGTGAAGTTAGATTCCATCTTCAATTCATATATACAGTTCATGCCTTAAAGAACTGAAGTGAAAACTTATTTCGTTCTTGTTCATACAATTTCCTCATCCATTCCTTTGGATTGAGGGGTGGGGGGGAACCAGTGCTTCTGTCAGGCACTTTTCAGCTAAAAGAAAGCAGTAAGCAACAAAATAAAAATTTCACATAGGGAGAAATATCTCATGACATTGTAGGTCATTTAGGAAAATAAATGACTAACAGATATGTAGGCAGATTTCATAACTGTATAACAAATATAGTTGATATTTTTATTCTACCAGATAGTTTTACTTTCCTCAAAAGCAGTAGAGAAAGAAACACATATCTGCCATATAATCACAGTAAAATACACTTTAGTGAGACAGCTACTGTACAAACAATATCTATCTATTTATTCCGTTCTTCCCTCCTTTCTTCCTTTCCTTCCCTGGTTTCTTCCAAAGAATCTTAGGAATTGTAGTGCTATATAAAAGTTTAATAAATCTTCAATGGCTCTTCTCACAGAAATAGAATTTCCAAGATTACTGTATAAAGAGAATAGTAAATTAATCAGATTATTTCCTCTGTATTTTCTGATGATACCCATTAACATTTAAACCCACCCCAAATTTAATTGCCCTGCATATTGTTATAATAGCACAATCCACAATTTTGTTACAAGAGCATAACTTCCAAAATATGAGTGGTGGATCCATATTAACATCCTTTCCTATATATACTTTCCCCATCCCATTTGTCCTCTCAAACATGGGAATTTACTCTGACTGAACTTGTGTGAGCCTAGTTTCTATCAAAGTTCAAGAAAGGGTCAGAGAAATGAAGAGGTCTAAAATCTTAGGTAATCCAGATACCACTTCACCATTGTCCTATTTTGTGCTGCATTATCTGTCACAGTAGTACAAACACTCCGTTTTGATCCAAAGGGCCTCAGCAGAACTTTATTTTCTTACAGATGGAGAGGGTGCTTTATAACCCTGAGGCATCTTTTTAGAGACTAGAGGATGATAATTTAAGCATACAAGTATATTGACAATCATATCCCTGTAATTTTATATATCATTCCAGAAAGATAGTCAGAGAAAGCAATGCTTATCTGTTAAAATATGTATCCTGCCTTCCCATCAGAAATTCAAGGCAGTGGTTCTATTCCCCCCCCCCCCCCAATAACAATATTATGAGATAAGATGGAGTGATGAATTGGCTCAAAATCAGCCAGTGAATTTCATTGGCTGAGGGCAAACTTGAACTGGGTGTCCCTATATTTTAGCCACCACATGACAATAGCTTATATCTCTGCTTCCACCTCATCCTCAGTCTCTGTTTATACACAAACTATTGTACTTTTGTGCATTAATAAATACTTCTTCATTGTCCTTAGATAAACAACAGAAAATTACTCTTGTCTTTAAATATTCATCGCATGGAAGCAATATTTTAAGTTTGACTTCTGTAATAATAAAAACAATAGCAATCATCTTTTCCTTTCATGAAAAGACAAGGAATGATGATTGATGAGTTATTAAACAAACAGATTCTCTAGGAAATGTAGAGTGGTGTCAACCAAAGTGCTATCTATGTATCTGAATTAAACTATTTTATTAGTTGGGCTGTGTAGATTGGGCTTGATCTGCTTCATGCAGGCACTTCATGCACCTGAAGCAATATCCTTCCACAAAGCATCAAGGCACAGCCCCTCTGATTTGATTGGCTACCTCAGTTTGATAAAAAGGGCTTCTTGCATATTCCTATTGGGTGAAATAATATATACAGATGCTTTGCAGAGTTGTTTCAAAAGGGCATTTTCAGCAACCTTCCCATTGAAGTGAAGTATCTTCCAAAGATTTATATAGTTATCAGTGTTTCTTCTGGATTTATAGCTAGCTATTACTGGAAGGCCAATTGTTATAAGACTGAGTGTGTTTTAGTAGCGTGCCCTTGGGAGACCAAATCTTGGTTGGCTGAAGTCATAGAGGTGAAAATAAAGTGAAGACACATTTGTTCATTTTTTTTATCCATTTCTTGTTTTGTCTGGATGGGGTGGGGTGGGATGGGGTGATGGGGTTTAGATATTTCATTTAACCTCATCTCATCTCAGCTATCTGATCAATTTTGGAAATGTAATCCAGAGTCATAAAGTGGCCCTAACGCAGTCTAGAATTACCCCAGAAATGATTCAATATAATTCCTGAATTGTAACAAAACTCCATCTCCCATAATATAACATTAGAGAAGCATAAATGGCTGTTTGTGTTTTGCATCAGCATGGACACTTGAGTTTGATAAGGAGGTAAAGAATTTTCACATTTCATAGAAATCTGTTCAATGGTTTTTGAGCTATAATTCATTATGTCCAATGTTTTGTGAGGGATGTTGATGCTCCTTCTGGCATATAGTAGAACTGATTGCTATGGCTAAGGAAGAAATGTAAGGAATTTATTCTCTAAGCAATAAATTAAATTTGTCCAAATCAGTTAATACTGTTTGCAAAACCATATATTACTAAAATTCAGGACAAGCTATCCCGGGCAATACTGAATGCGTAAGCATCTCTCTCAAAACCCAAGAATTCCTCCCCCAATTCCAAAAACCAGGATTGGGCCAAACAAAAGCACCTTCATTTCAAGAGTCACTTTGATGTGAAGATGGACTTGTGGGTTGCTGACTCCAGGATTTCCTCCTATCCTGTATTTCAGAGAAATGGCTTGTTCCAAACAGTGCCCATTTGGGCTTTGGTTTATAATTCAATGCATTATCTTATTGGGGTTTTATGAGACTGGGATTTGAGGATATCTGGCTGACTTTGCAAATATCTGGTTATGAAGAGATACTGAAAAGATGAACAGATATGGTTTCTCTCTCTCTTGTTGACCTCAGGGGAAAGAAGTTGAGGAATTCTATGTCCCAGAAGCTGTAAAAAGATGTGCATTGGATATCAAAAAATAGCTGAAAATTATATAAGCACTTTCCATAGAAACGAGCAATGTTATTAATCTGTAGAGTCTAGAGGATATCTCAAACATTTCATAAGTTACAAGGTGTTCATAAATGGACATGGAGTTATTTTTGAAAACAATAACTAGTTTAGTTTTGTTTTGTCTCTGAGGACATGATTGTAGGTTGGAATCTATTTTAAAAATATTTCTTATTGCTATTCTTTTACATGTGTGATATGCCTATCCTCTGCCCCATTGTCTAAATGTCATATTTATAAATACACACAAGCACACTCAAATACACACACACACACACACACACACACCATATGTCAATACTTAGACTTAAAACCTGGAGTTATGAAAACATGTCTTTTTGGAATGTGATTTTTACAATTTGGAAAAGATGGACAAAGTTTTCAGTTATTCAGTCAAGTAGGAGACAAAGAAATTCCTGTCCTATTAGTGACTGTAGGAGAGAAGGAATGTGAAGAAGAAGTTATTGCTACATCTGCATGACCTCTCACCTTTGGCTCAAGGATGCCTTACTAAATATTTTTTAAAGTTTCATCCTCTTGATTCATCTTTTGCCTCATCTCCAGGCCATACCTGAGGCTTCCTAAATTCAGAACTAACTTCTCAGAAGCAACTATGCTTCCAGGGTCTGGGATCTTTCCAATCCCTATTAGCCAATTTTGGCAAGTCATTGGCATTTGCTGAGTGACATGGCTGCCAATTAGGACATTTTTTTTCTTCATGAGTTGACATTCTGTCATCTACTCAATGGATCAGATTTTGCAAGTGATCATTGGGGGTGGGGCAGGTGCTTTTCATAAAGCAGGAATGGAAAACCCAACCATCCTCCGGATCAGAATATGAGAAATGGCTAAAATCCAATAGAGTCATCTGCCAGAACTGAAAAGCTCCTCCACATTAGGGAGAGTATATGGTGCACGTCAGAGGTTGGTTCCTGCCGGTTCGGACCAGTTCTTTAGAACCGGTAGCAGGAATTTCCCCCCACTCGCCGAACTGCCAGCGATGACCGGCTGGACACGCCCCCGAACCGGCTCTCTCGGCGGCGCCATAGGCACCGCCATCTTGTTTTTTGCTTCTGCGCACGCGCAGAAGCTGGATTTTCAGCACTGCGCATGCGCGCGCACCCATGCGGCACGGGAGGAAGTGAACTGGCAGCGAGGTAAGTCAGAATCCACCCCTGGTGCATGTCTTTCCTCTGCGCAGGTAAATCCAAAACGGCTTCATTTTAACATGCCCTAATAGCAAATAGAACACTACCACTCCATGGTTTGATTAATGTAGTAGAATTTAAATTGGTTATGAGGACAAATCAAATACTGTGTGCCAACTCATGGACTAGGGGAAAACATGCTAAATGACCTGTCTGGATGTGCCCTATACCTGCTTATCTTGTATTTTTAAAAATATTTATTGAATGTATCATCTTTCTACCACAAAAGACATGCAACAGATCTACAGTATCTTTTTCCATTTTCCAAGTTGTGATTTGGTAGCCTTGCAAGACAACTTCCCATCCATGAATAAATCCTATGGAATGCAAGGGGATGTGTTTTCTTAATGAATGAGCTCCTTTATTATGAACAGAGGCCAGTAGCTCTGCAAGAATTGGAATGCCCACACCATAAAACAATGAATAATATATAATAAAACAGATATTAGCATAATAAAATATAACAATATAAAAATAGGATTGTTGAGAGCAGGATCGTCGGCTGGGCTGGAGACCCTTTGTTATCTCATGCAGCCACCACCATATGGGTGCTGCAGCAGTTTTCCTCCCTTATGGTTATAGCTGGCTGTTTGCCCACAACTAACAGGGTGAGAAAAACTCAACTGGATGTCCAGGCACATTCCCTAACATGCAATATAATTTTACTCTGTTAAGACCTACATTATTTGGGGTACAACAGATCACACCTGGCTAGTTCGATGACATAGCAATAGCAATAGCACTTAGACTTATATACCACTTTATAGTGCTTTACAGCCCTCTCTAAGCGGTTCACAGAATCAGCATATTGACCCCAACAATCTGGGTCCTCATTTTACCCACCTCGGAAGGATGGAAGGCTGAGTCAACCTTGAGCCGGTGAGATTTGAACCGCCAAACTGCAGCTAGCAGTCAGCTGAAGTAGCCTGCAGTACTGCACTCTAACCACTGCACCACCTCGGCTCTTATAGGCATAGGCAAGTACGCCTATTAAATCTGCCGTCCTATTTTTTATATACAATTTTATTACAAATTTGCAAGGGGATGTATTTTCACAGGGTAGAAATGTATTGCTAATGAAAAAAGAATGTAGATTTCACTTTTCAGTTACTCTATTATTGATGTTCCTGGTCTATTGGCTGCATTAAATAATCTTTTTTGCTCATACTCTCACAAGTAAGTAAGTATTGTGAGTAAGTAAGTATTGTGAAAATATTTACAGACCCCTCACATCCTGGACATAAATTGTTTCAACTCTACCCTCAAAATGACGCTATAGGGCACTGCACACCAGAACAACTAGACACAAGGACAGTTTTTTCCCCAAATGCCATCACTCTGCTAAACAACTAATTCCCACAACACTGTCGAACTATTTACTAAGACTGTATTACTATTATTCTTCTCTTCCTTCCTATTACCTATCTCCTCCCACTTATGACTATAAACCTTGTTGCTTGTATCTCTATGATTTATATTGTTTTATTTGTTTCCTAATATGATTTGATTGCTTATTTAGTAACCTATGACTATCACTAAGTGTTGTATCTTACGATTCTTGATGAATGTATTTTTTTTCTTTTTAGGTACACTGAGAACATATGCACCAAAGACAAATTCCTTGTGTGTCCAATCACACTTGGCCAATAAAGAATTCTATTCTATTCTATTCTATTCTATTCTATTCTATTCTATTCTATTCTATTCTATTCTATTCTATTCTATTCTATTCTATTCTATTCTATTCTATTCTATTCTATACAATAAAGTTGCTAAATAAAAACGTAGAGGAAATATAAAACAATATTGTTTGTTTAAAGTGGCAGTAGAGTTCTGAAACTAAAAAGAAAAGAAAAGTTGGTGTTCAGATTAATAATATAACAATAATTCCAGATGTACATAGCACAGCTCAATGTTTCACTGCATAGTCATCATTCTATAGTAGATATTAGCCTACATGCAAAAATATGCCCAGGGTTTTTGTTTTGTTTTGTTTTTTAACACATCTACAAGACTTTTTCCTTTCTTAAATGTCTCTCTTCTAATTTTTAAGAGAAGAGACTTATATGTGACTGAATGACAGGAAGTTGGATGGTGGGAAAATTTAATTCCCCTGATGTCATCGTTTTCAAATGTACTATAGCAGAGCAATCTCACATCAAGTGTCCCTTTGAAGATTTTCTGCCACAGAGAATAAAAATAGAATAGTTTGACAGTCTAGCCAAGATATAGCTCCATCACATTTGTGGACAGAGATATTGGGTGAACAATTTCCCTGCATTTCTCAAGGGCAAAAAAAAAAGTTGATGTCCAACAATTTCTCAAGAATAAGTCTTCTTAGTTATAAAAGTACTATTGCTAAAAATGCCCAATAGGAAGTGTTCCCTAATGAGATCTTCCTTGAGATTTAATAAAAGAATAGGAAGCCAAGAAGCTGTATAGGAGACTGTAGAATTACTGGGGAGATGATAGAACAGAGAAAGACAGCTGTGACATCTATAACAAGCCATAATGTCAGAACCAAAATGATGAAGATGCATCATGTCATGGCCAAATTAGGTAACACCATTAGTCTGACACAAGTACTTCAGTCATATTATTTGTCTGATAATAGGCAAGTAGTTATTTGTGTGCCCCAACCCCCTTGTAGGATGCCTGTGATTATGGAAGTCTGGTAGAAATTACATGTGTGTCATCATGTGAATAATATAAATTGGATCATATCATGATGCCATGATGCAAATAATATACAGTATAGATTGCATAATTTGCATGATGATATCATGACATATATAATATTACTTGCTTCCCTTGCCTCACCTGTAGAAACCTATGACCCCATCCATTCCCCCATACTCTCTTCTTTTTTGAAAAATATCTAAAGCAAATTATTTTCCATCAAACTGAGAACTGGTGGAATTCTTTTACCCAACACTAGTCTCCACACTGGCAATATGGAGGCTAATAATACTGATTTATAGGATTGCTGGATATGGTATAATGTATGTGAAACTGTGAAATACTTTGTACACTTCAAATAACAGTATCAACAATAATTCTTTCAAGTGTTCAGTTATTATTCCTAAAAAATCTGAAATTAAAAATGTTAGAAAAGGATTTTTTTTTGCAAAAAAAAAATAAAGACATAATAATGCTAAAGAGCTGTGTTGGCACAGTGGATAGAATGCAGTATTTTAGGCTAACTGTGCTCACATTGCCAGGAGTTTGAATCTTTCGAACCTGACTGGCTCAAGGTTGACTCAGCCTTCCATCCTTCTGAGGTCCGTAAAATGAGGACCCAGATTGTTAGGTGCAATATGCTGACTCTGTAAACCACTTAGAGAGGGTGTAAAGCATTGTGAAGCGGTATATAAGTCTAAATGCTATTGCTAGTGCTATTTGACACTTTGACATACATTTGGTCATGTGAACAATGGTCAGATTGAATGTGATGTGATTCACATCCTTAACCCTTGCTTAGCTCTTTTTATTTTAAATAGACATCTTACCAGGGGTGGGTTCCAAAAATTTCCGCTACCACTCTGTGGGCGTGGCTTAGGGTTACGCGCGCGCGCGCTCCCCCGGTGCAAGTCTGTGTCCGTGCATGCTCAATGACTATAAACTGCCCGAAACACAGCTGAGGAGCTGATCAGCTGTGCTTCGGGTGAAGAATAAAGGACAGCCTTCACCCGAGGGCGGGTGGGAGGGCCCTTTCTAAAGCAGCAGCAGAGCACAAACAGCCCGAAATGAAAAAAAGCCGCCAAAAATTCCCAGAAAAAAATGGCGGTGCCCACGGACCGGCACCGACCAAGGCGGGTCCACGACCTCATCATGACGTCACCAGCGCCTTGCTACCGATTCGGGCGACCCAGTACGAACTGGGAGGAACCCACCCCTGCATCTTACCATAGTATTTAAAACTGTGACACTGATTATCATTGTGCATAAAGTGTCTCCAGGTGCTATCCACTGATGGACAAGTCCAAATCTCTTTCTCATTCTTGTTATGATTATTGTAAAATGAATTTGTGCTGAATTGAAGAGACCAACCTCCATCTTCCATTCAAACATAGGTCTAAATATCATACAGTAGGTCACTGTATCTCTCCCACCCTCGGCTACATTTGAACTGAAAGATATAGAACTTTGCAAAACTTGTGAATCCCTTCAGACAATAGCGCTTCTGAACACTTCATGTATTTTGTTATGCAAGAGACAGCAAAGCCTTCACTCCCTAAGCAAACTCTTCCCTTCTGAACAAAAAAATGTTACTGAAATAGGCAGGAAAAAAGGGAAATGCAGATGGATACAGATCTTGGTAAGGTTCTGTTCTTTTAAAGTAAGCAAAAGGAAAGCAAGGCAGCTTGATACAGACCAGGACAAAGGGAGAGGGAGAGAGAGAGATTCCAAGTTCTCTTCTTTCATAGTTCTTTTGGCAATGAGTCTATGGAAACATATGAACTTTTACATATATATGTTGAGAAAGATGAGTTCCTGCAAAAGAAGAAAAATGCTCAATGAGATTAGCAGGGGAGATCTTCACTGCTGGGATTCCCACCACAATGTTTGCCCATCTGGAAGGAATCTAGCTCTGCTGTTTATATTTGATTAATAGCATTTTAACATACACCACCAAGTTTAATACTTATTCAGTGAGAAAAGATAGTTATATTTCCACTTAAAAAAAAAAAAAAACCAGTGGGCAGTGGCTTCTGTAAAATGGGTCAAGTACATAGCCAGGAGAAAATTGCATAGATTTTTAAACATTAAAATTAATTTGCGTTAATATAGTTAAAGTATACCGGTAGTAGTTATACTACTGAGATTTGGTGTCTCCATTGTGATGCAGGTCATTTGGGTTTATATTTGCATCTGAGGAGGGAGGGAGGGAGGGAGGAGGGAGGGAGAGAGGGAGGGAGGGAGGGAGGGAGGGAGAGAGACAGAGAGAGAGAGAGACAGAGAGAGAGGATAGATAGATAGATAGATAGATAGAGAGAGAGAGAGATAGAGAGGATAGATGGATAGATGGGTGGGAGGGAGGGAGAGAGACAGAGAGAGAGAGAGACAGAGAGAGAGGATAGATAGATAGATAGATAGATAGATAGATAGATAGATAGATAGATAGATAGATAGATAGATAGATAGATAGATAGATAGATAGATAGATAGATAGATAGATAGATAGATAGATAGATAGATAGATAGATAGATAGATAGGGTTTTCTTTTGTTGGATAGCTTTCCAGAATACAGACATCTGTCTGGAGGTATTACTGCTTAAAAGACTTTTCAGCCTTTCAAGCCAGCCTTGAAAGTTTCTCCCTTAATTACCAAACTGCCATGTGAAAACTGCCTGGCTATTATCCCACTAATTTTTGAGGGCTTTGGCAATATATTTGACTAGGTAATTCTGTATTATCTAATTAGCTTCTTTATTATTATTATTATTATTTTACAATTTTATGCTGTTACTTTGCTCTACTTGGAAGACATGCCCTTCTAATCCATACCTGAATGTAAATACAAGAATTTGAGTGCAAACAATGTAGTTAATTATTAATACAGTCTCCACTCCACAATCCATTTCCTCTCACATCATTCCCATAATGTGTCAGTGGGATTTGCATACTGATGAGCATTTAGAAGAACTCAGAAACTTCTATGGTATGAAGCTGTTGTAATTCTTTGTTGATCAATAAATGGAAATGTGAAGTTTGGACAATTTCCTCAGTAGGAATATTCCACTATTTTACTTTGGGTAGAGCTGTTAGACTAATGTGGATTGGGAGCCTGTATACTTTTTCGACTTCGGCAAGACTTCAGATTGTGGTGCCTGCAAATCCCTCCCCCTCTCCCCTTGCTGAGTTTTCAATATTTTGGATGGAAAAGAAAAATGAGCAAGTCTACTATTTCCCTGAAAATATATGTAGTCTATCTTCTGATGTGCTACTTCACTCATCACTCAGTAACTGTAGTAATGGCCCAACAGCTGGCTTTGACTTTTACAAATAGATGTATAATCTTTCTCTTAAAATAATTCCAGCAGTAAGGGGGGGGGGAAAGAGGTCATATGCTGAGGGTCAGTGGCAAAAAGCCCTCTTGGCATATTTAAAAAAAACCTAGAAAGTTTCAATTTACTTTCCAAATGAACACCCTGGCTTGCCCCAAAGTTGAGTTCCATTGCAAGACATCTGACTATTGAAGGCTGCTGTCACAGGTGGCCAACAGTGCAGCTGCAAAGAGCTTCCTGCCAAGGGGGCAACATGGGTCCACAGGAAGAAATGTTCCTTTCCTCTTTCAATCTGTTTTCGACTATAAAGGAAGACACAGCCTACACGCCTACACAATATCTGCCTGCCCAGCAGTTTGGCTTCTGCTGTAGTAAAGCTCTGAGTAACATTTAAACAATGTGTGTCCCAGGAGGATCAAATCATTCAGAAGAGTTTTTAAAAAGGAAGAGGCCCTTGGCTTGCCATAATGCTGCTCTGAAAAAAAAAGAGTATAGTATTAATGTGTTGCGGTTCTTGTCCTTTTATCCAACAGCTGGTATTTCTGAGAATATGCATACAACTGTATAGCAAAGTATGTACATTTTAAGGGCTTGGGAGATATGCCAAGAATTGGTCCTCACCTTTTCTCTTTCCTAATTTTCTAATGGAAGCCATGTTGGAAGTGTGACCTATCACTTCGTCAACAGTTCATCCTGAAATCATCAGGTAGCTTACAACAGGAGGCAGGAAACCTAGTCCAGAGATCATCGAAGAGTCAACAAAACTGTGTAGCCAACATTTCAGTCTAGAAGAGGCACAAGACTGAATAAAGTCAAAGTGCAAATCAGACCACAGTCTGGTAAGACAGTCAGATATTTGGAGCAATGTTAAAGATAGCAGAGCACAAAATACAAACACATATGCAAAATAAGGAGATGGTTTTCAGCACACTTGCATATGAAGAGCTTTGTACAAAAGATTTTCAACCTCCGTTGCAGTGCAGATGGCACATATATAATTCAGCTCAGAATGTAGGAGCGCAGGGACTCTAAACAGAACAAGACTTTCAGAAAGCTTCTGTTATGGTTGTGCAGTATCTGCCTCTCAGCTGACTTTTTTTTTTTTTTAACAGCAACATTTTTCCTAGAGGTTATTTGGCTGAATCTGGGTTAGGGCTTTTCAAGCTCACAGAAAATCATTCTTTCCTTCTGGCTATGCTGAGCATTGGTTCAATTCATACTTACTTACCTTATTTGTAAAGCATATTTGTGTCCTGCTGAAATCAGAAATGACTCTCAGAGGCTCACTTAGAAAAATGCAATATAAAACAAACCCCAAACACACACAAAAGCCCACAACAATTCTACAAGAGTAGAAATAAAATAAGAACAAGAATGCCAAATCAGAAAAAAGGAGCTTTGAAAACCCCCCATCTTTAGGAGCTTGCAGAAAACCAGCAAAGATGGAACCAGCCTGATGTCTGGAAGGAAGCTGTTCCACAATGATGGTGCTGCAACAAAAAAGCAGCTCTTCTTTGCCCCAGCCTCCCAAACATCTTCAAAGTGTGATATTTTATCAATTTATCTCTGCTAGATTTCATTAGTTCAGCCAAAAGGAGTCTCCCCATCTCCTCCATATCTCCTGATCTTCAGGGAAGTCTAGGATTTGATCAGTCTTTGGATGCTGATATGAGAATACTGTGGAATAGCACTGATGGTGGTAAGGAAGGTGGGTATAATCAAGTACGGAACAGACATAGAAAAATGTATGAATATTGGCAATGAGATCTTGGCAATTCAATTGGCAATGAGATCTTGGCAAAACAATTGTAATGGGCTATAAGAGTAATCTAAAGGAATAAGAGGAAGTCACAACCAAGACAATGGTCAGATAAAAGAAATTTGTGTCCAAAGAAGAAATGTAATTTGAGAAAATGTCTCAGGCTTGATCCTCCCTAGTTCTCTTGAAGATAAAAGGAAGGGGGAGGAGAGTCACCATCTGTTACTGTAATTTTATAATAAAGGTAGTATTAGCATTTATAACTTTGGTTTCCTTGTCTGGTCTACCTTAAAGTTCTGACAACAACTTAGGCCCCAATCTACCCTTCTGTCCCACTGTGCCCCCAGAAGAAACCCTACATTTCCATTTTATATTTTCATGGGCAACTGGGCATATTTCCAAATGAAGCTTTCAGCTGCAGCTATCTACCATTCATACCGTCTAATACTTCCTTTGCAAGATCCAGTGTCATTCTGGTAAATTTTAAAAAATGCTCAGAACTGACGTTTTGCTTTGTAACATGTCAAGCTCCCATTTAATTTTTTAAGTTAAAATACTCCATAAAAAACCTCAGGATTGAGCTTAGGAGATACTAGGGAAATGAACCTCTTGATGTCCATAAGCACCATTCTATCCCAACTGTTGAACATACGACACATATTTATCACAACTAGCTTCTAGACATGAACATTGTAAATTCCAACAAGATTTTTGAAATGTGGGTTAAAAAATATAAAGTAGTAGTCCACCAATACTGTTATTCCATATATTGTTCAGTGTCTAGCAAGGTTTCCTTCTGTAAGTTTAAAAATTCTTTTTTAAAGTTATTCACTCTCCTTTGCTACCTTCTTTAGAGAATCAATCTAAATTATCATGTTTCCTTTTAAATCTCTACTGATTAAGCTACTTAGTTTTAGGTCTTATCTTGTCAGCTATAAATTAGTGTCTAACGGTCCAGCAGCTTACAAGATTACCTTCTCACTTTGGTAATTTTTAGAGTCTTGAACAAGTATTGAGACAGATTTAATCAATGGAAACACTTTCTACTCCATAGTATTCCCGGATAACAAGTTACTGAGATAATTTCTCAATGAGAAGAGAATATCTTCTAGTTTGACCAGAAGGAATAGCTTTTTGCAGGAAATGCTGAGAAGTTTCATTAGCCACATGTTTTAGCAAATCAACCTGATTAGCACTTCCTGAACTAAAAAGAGATCAACACACAATGTTTGATTTATGCATGTCTCCAAGTTTTTGCACTACAGTTATGTATTAAAAGAGGAAACCATCATGGCTGCATAAAGAATTCTCTAACAAATTGAGGGACAAAAAGGACAAGTATAAAGAAAATGGAAAGAGGGGACATAACTAGAACAGAATATCAGCAAATAGTCCAAATCTGCAAGGATGGAGTTAGGAAAGCTAAAGTTCAGAATGAACAAATGCTTCCAACAAATACCAACAACAACAACAACAACAACAACAACAACAACAACAACAACAAAACTTTATTTCAACATGTAAAAAAACAAGAAAAATGTCAAGGAAATGATTGATCCACTAATAGGAGAAGATGGCTAGAAGGTGATGGGCAACAGGGAGAAAGCAGAACTGCTTAATACCTTCTTTGCCTCTATCTTTATGCAAAAGGAAAAAATAATCCAATCTACCAAAAGTAATACCATGGGAGACAGAGCAGGAATGCAAGTCAAAATAGGCAAGAAGTTAGTTAGAAAACACCTATCCACTCTAGATGAATTCAAATTGCCAGGTCCAGATGGTTTACATCCCAGGGTCCTGAAGGAGCTAGCAGTTGTGATCTTGGAACCACTGAACAAAATCTTTCACAGCTCCTGTAGCACAGGGGAATTGCCAGAGGGCTGGAAAATCACCTTGACATCAATACCTGGGAAAATCCCGGAAAAGATCATCAAGCAGTGGATTCTTGAGCTTCTAGAAATGAACAAAGTGATTACCAGAAGCCAGCATGGGTTTGTTAAAAACACATCTTATTGCCTTCTTTAATAAAGTAACTAAATTAGTGGATCAGGGAGATGTGGATATGGTATACTTAGACTTCAGTAAGACATTTGATAAAGTAGTCTACTTCTTGGTAAGATGTGGGGTAGACATTATCACCACTATATGGATTCACAGTTGACTGACCAACTGCACTCAGTGTGTAGTCCTAAATAGATACATTGGCATGGAGGAAAGCATGCAGTGAGGTCCCTCAAGGTTCTGTTTTTGGGGCAGTACTTGTTAACATCTCCATAAATGATCTAGATGAGGGGATAGAAAGGAAGCTTATTAAATTTGCAGAGTTTGGGATAAATTGTACCAAGAATGGTTAAGGGAACTAGGTATGCCTAACCTAATGAAGAGAAGAATTAGGGGTGATATAATAACTGTCTTTTGGTAAATGGCGGGCTGCCACAGAGAAGAGAGGTTGTCTTATTCTTCAAAGCTCCTGAGGGACTACAAGCAATGGGTGGAAGCTCATTAAAGAGAGACCCAACCTAGAACTAAGGAGAAATTTCCTGACAGTGAAAACAATGAACCAATGGAATACTTTACCACCTGGAATTGTTGGTGATCAATCACTGGAGATTTTCAAGAAAAGATTTGACAACCATTTGTCCAGAGTGATAAAATGTTTTTCTACTATAGTCAGGGGGTTGGACTAGAAGACCTCCAGGTCTAAATTTTCTAACCAAATTATGCCAGCAAATCTGAAGAACAATTCAGTGGCCAAAAGTTTGTAAGAGGTAAGTTTGCATAAAAAATACCAAAGAAACAAATAAGCAAAATAATATTTCGGGTCATGCAATGAAGATAAGAGACTTAGATGGAATGGTAAATGCCAGATGTTCAAGATGACTTTAGAGAAGGCCACAAGGCATGATTGTAATACATCCTAGATAATTGAAAGCAGTAAAGACTACCCCAAAGAAGTCAATTTGTGAATTATTGATTATAGAAATAACTCTGCATAAACAATGCCAAGTTATGGGATGTCTCTATTGATTTATGTCCTTTAGCATACCAATTCAAGGCTGGAAATCCTACTGAGTTCAGAGATTTTTTGAGAGACTTTTCTTCTTTTTCTAAGTCAATTTCCATCTTTGATGTCTTTACAGATGTTGTTGTAATAATACTTCTTGTCTCTTCTAATATCTTTCTGCAATTCTTTGTTAAGTTCTTTCCTGACATCTTTGCTTTTCCTGGGCTTGTCTTGTCTTCTCTTCCTGGCAATTCCCACCATCTTTTCTGACATCTGGTTTTCTTGTTGTATTCTTTGATCCTTTGCAGTCACATTTCACACTCAGCCTTAAGAACTTCTTTGATTTTATTCCACAGTTCCTTCTGGGTCTCTATCAATGAGGTTCAGGACTTCAATTCCTGATATTCTCCTTGAAAATGATAACTATATGCTACAGATCATGTACTGGAAACTGAGTTAGCTTGTACATGATCTCTTCCCCTATCAGCTACCAAACCCAACTTTTTTTTTAATAACTAATCTCTTCCACCTCTTTGTATGAATAATTTGATTTGGTTATATCCATATATAAAGATGTTTAGATTATTGGAAGACTGTTAGCAATGAAACAATCATTTGGATTGACAGAAACCACTAAGTCTTTCTCTTGCTTCCATTCTGTTTCTTATGCCATCCAGTTCAACTATGTTTTCTCTTTATTATTTTTGTCTTTCCAGTCTCCAAAAACAATAGATATATCTTGCTTGCATGTTCTGTTGATTTCTGAACCTGGCCATAAACACTTTCTCTCTCCTTTTCTTCTGCATCAGTGGTTGGAGCACAAACCTGTTTAATTATCATGTTAAAGGGGTTTTGGTGAAGTCTAATTGGTGTTATTCAATCACTTTATGTAAGTACTGTTTTTGCTTCCTTCCTTACTAAGAAAATGATGCTATTCCTTCTTTTTTTTAATGTCTTGATCCTAATAAAGGAGAATATTTGTAGCTCAGGGTTGACATGAGGAGTCCTTGATGCTCTCTGAGCTTGCTTCTTTTCTTGCAGACATTTCATTACCCAAACTAGGTAACATCTTCAGTGCTAATGTCTTGCAGAAACATCTGCAAGAAAACAAGCAAGCTCAGAGAGCACCAATGATCCATAATGCTCTGATCTTCTGATTAAAAATGTCAATTCCCATCTATTTCTATTTTCTCATGCCTGAGATGTCTGTGTTGACTTAAGTCATTTCATATTTCCTTCTGTTGAGTTAACCCATGTTAATGCTTCATATGGTCCATGTTTGCTGTGTATTTGTCTCTTTGCAGCTTTGGCTTTTCCTTTTCTTCATGAATACATCAGCCACTAGATACCCTGGAGGCTCACTTCAAAAAGACTACCAGCCTTCCAAAAGATCCTCACATCATCCTAGTTAACATGTTGAGCCATTTGGTCTCAGGGCCCCATTATCCAACACTATATCTTCAAACACTTTATATTGTCTTTCTTTAGAATAGAATAGAAGAGAATAGAATAGGATATAATAGAATAGAATAGAATAGAATAGAATAGAATAGAATAGAATAGAATAGAATAGAATAGAATAGAATAGAATAGAATAGAATAGAATAGAATAGAAT
>QLTV01003764.1:1811902-1880419 GCA_003457575.1 Thermophis baileyi | reverse complement strand
CTGTAGAACTGTATCAGCAGCTCCTTGGGCAGTTTGAGCTTTCTGAGTTGGCGCAGAAAGAACATTCTTTGTTGTGCTTTTTTGATGACATTTTTGATGTTAGGTGTCCATTTTAGATCTTGCGATATGGTAGAACCTAGAAATTTGAAGGTCTCTACTGTTGATACTGTGTTGTCTAGTATTGTAAGAGGTGGAAGTATGGGCAGGTTTCTCCTAAAGTCTACCACCATTTCTACAGTTTTGAGTGTATTCAGTTCCAGGTTGTTCCGGTTGCACTACAAGGTTTCCATATGACTTTCTTGGTAAAACCATGTGGTTTAACACTGTCTTCTCCTGAGCAATATAAATAATTTCTTTGCTACTGCCACTAAAATGATCATCCAGCTCCAGCATCTTCATATATTGCTGCTGCCATGATACCTGTTTGCTTTAGCTAGGTAGCTAGGGTTACCTTCATACTGCCTTGGGTGACTCTGCTCAGGAAATATATTAATGGCATGCACTCCTAGTATTCTTTATGCATTCCTCTCGGGAATATCTCTGGCCTCATGATGCAGCATAACAGGATTTGGGATGGGGGATTTATAGAAAATACATGAAGATTCTGCATTTTTAATGCAGAATTGGATAGAGCAAACCTGGGAAATAGACTATGTAGCAATAGCAATAGAAAAAGCATTTATACTTTATATACCGCTCCATGGTGTTCCACAGAACTCTCTGAGTGGTTTCCAATGTTAGCATATTGCCCCCAACAATCTTGGGCCTCATTTTACTGACCTCGGAAGGATGGAAAGCTAAGCCCATCTTGAATTGGTCACAATCGAACTCCTGGCTATGGGCGGTGTCAGCCTGCAATACTGCATTCTAACCACTGAGCCCTACATGCAGTATAGGGAAGAGCAATATAGAGCAGAAACGTGGTGATCATTTATCGCTAACTTCTGAATAATTTACTCTTTAAATAAGTTTTTAAAACTTTTTTTTCATTCAGTGCAACCTGGTTTTAAGAAAAATGGAATTCCTGATCAAGAAACAAAGCTTCAATGATAGAAAATTTGCTCTGTTTGAGTAAACTTTTTTTAAAAAATATATTGCACTTAGTTTTCCTGGAGTCCCATAAAGTGCTCACAATATTCTAGCATCCTGTAGAACATAGTTTGAAAAACTCTCCTGTAAATATTAATGATAATGATTTCTTAGAATTATTTATATTAAATTCCTAGTTTGGGAGACAGTTAAAAGAAAGAAAGAAAGTAACTCTAATAATGCTTTTTGCATTACTTCAATTTAGATTAGAGTTATTCTTCCCTTAAATCTCTTTTCTCAAATTGTTCAATTCTTCAGCATATGGTTGCTTACAGTGTGCTTGTTAAGAGCACTGTTGTAGGACATTAAAGCATGGATAGCTTCTCCTATATCATAAGGAGTCATTGGTGGTACAATGGGGTTAACTGAAAAACTCTTTCAAATATTATTTATCCCATAAAACTTTGCAGCAGCTGTTTCCTACATTTAGGTAACAATAGCTAATCAAAATATGTTTCTATCAATGCATACTGCAGTCAACACTCACTCCTCTGAGATCTTCATTTTTAAAAAATAACTGTTAAGTAAGCATTGCTGAAATACATGTTATTAAAGAAGCAACAGCAGTGGAATATTTGAGCCTCATTTCTAGTTTTGATGCTATGAGGGGAATGGTTTCTATTGTTTCCAGTTGGAAAGTAAATAAGATGTACCGTATATCTGATTTCATAGAAATCCAACCTAGGTGGGGGAGTGAAATCAGAGCAGTTAACTCCAAGTCCCCAAGAAAATCCATTTAATATTAAGAAAACCCAAACACCCATATTTTAGTGATATCATATTCTCTAGCTTTAGGGATATGCTATGTGATCCTTACTCATGAAAAAAAAAGTAGGCATACACTGTATCAGATAAGGATAAAATACACACAAGAACACAATTCAGCCTCTTGAAATTCTTCACCTTAGTTGATGTAAAGGGAATATATATATTGGTGAGATTATTTCACAGCATTTATCCCAAGAGAGAAAAAAAAACCCTCTCCCTCTCCCTCCCTTCCCATTGCTGTTCATTTTTCATATGTCCCTTATTGCATCTTTTGAGATATTGGCTTTTTCCAGATCGGATGCAGTTGTAACCTTAAAATGAATAGACCAATCAGCACCCCCTGATAATATTACTGGGCATGTAACATAGAAATCTGTCTTGGGTCCTTTCTGGTTCCTTTACAAGGCTTGTTGCAAATGGGGCATGTTCAATTTTGGAAAGTGAAGCAATATCATTATGTGAGATTGTTGCATGAAAGAAACTCAGCCATTATTGGCAAGAACCTGGTGCACACGTATACTTCCCTCTCCCCAACTCCTGGTCTTATGGTTATCAAAGCGCTCTCTCTCTCTCTCTCTCTCTCTCTCTCTCTCTCTCTCTCTCTCTCTCTCTCTCTCTCTCACACACACACACACACACACACACACACACACACACACACACTCACACACACACACACACACATTTTATTTATACAGATGGGATTTGGCAGAAAACTGAGGTATTCCTTATTGTGTGGCTGGCCAGAGGTAAAAAAAAAAATTGTGATTGGCTGACGTTGCTCTTTGCCCACTGTAATCTAACAAAAATTCAATAGGCTTAAACATAAAGTGTCAGAGCAAACTGATCAAGCTCCACTTCCTCATCACTGGAAAATTAGAGGGCTTGGTATGACAGGAAGGCTGGCATCTGGAGCAGCCATTGTGTCCTTGTTTGGAGGGAGGGAGATGATTGCTGACAATAAAAAAGGGAGTAGAGAATATTTGCCAAATATCTTGCTTTCAGTTTCTATGAGAAGCCTTTAAGGAAAATCAAAATGCCATGTGCCCCCCCCCCCCAAAATGGCTGCTCAATTATTTCAGCTCTGCTCTACCTTTAAGTACCATTGATTTCAATATAAATGTTAAGTGTCTCCTTCAATTTGTTTTATAGAAATCTGCATTGGGAAAAAATTAATATCATCCCCTCCTTGCAAAATGGATTTCATATGACCTATGGTTTCCTTCATTCAGAAGTTGACATTCATTTTAGCCCAAACAGCAGTCCCAACCAATATCCTACCTATTCACCTAAATTTGGCTTCCAGGATCCCACAACTTTATTTGCCCATGTAATTGCTACTGAAATGCCTCTACCAATAGATGTAACATCTTCTTTCTTCTTTATTCACATTAGGCAAGTGATCATGCTGAACTATCATAAATCCAGCTTTTCCAAGACTCTGTGAATGACCCAAACACAATCTGAAACACTTTAGTTTAGTCAAAAGAGGCAAGATGGCGGTCCTGATTGAAACCCCATCCTTTTTGCACAGGTCCAAATGCATATTCTTAGCGCAAAGGAATGTCTCTTTACTCTCCAAAAATGGGGAGCTTTATAAGGAAAACATTTGGAATGATATTTCCTTCCTCCCAAAGACCTCCTTCTTCTTGATAGCAAGGAGGCCTTGCTTGTTTACCTGTCTACCCTTTTCCAGGTCAGTTAACTACTTGGCATTATGGTAAAGAACTTTTTCAATGGGCTACAGGAACACACTGTACTGAACCTAAGACCTTGTCTAATAGCCAACAAGTTGTTATGAAAGACAGACAGGTTAGAGAACAACCCAATCTTTGCTGATTTCTACTTTCCTGTTTTTTTTTGTTTTGTTTTGTGTTTGTTTATCTGGAAAGCTCTTGTGATGACAGAAGAGTCAAAGGGTCAACTGCAATTACCTCCATGCAGAAGAGTCGAACCTGCCTGTCTAGTTAACAATGATATTTTGCCTCTGGGCTAGAGTCAATACACTGTCATTCGTGGCACCCTTTTATACTTACAGTGTTAATCTCAGAGTCTCACAAGCCTATACAGCTGAGCAGCTTCTTCCAACTTCTATAGCAAGAAATTAGAAGGATACCAACAAAAAAAACAAAAAACATAAAAATATGTCTGCTACAATTCTTGTTAAGGGAAGACTAAATTTACTTGTGCACCTGAGAGTGGGGACAATGAAATATGCATAGTGGGTAAGGAATTTGGAAAAGGAGTAGTTGGTGCCTCTCTGAAAATGCAGGGCTCTCTGCTTTAGTGTCTGCCCTTAGCTAAAAGCAGGGTTTTTTTAAAATAAGCCTTATTCACTGAGATAATCACTGCAGCCTAGACTGAACACAATGGGATGCCATAAAGTGGGGATATTCACATATTATTCTAAGTTTAAAACAAGCCACATTATGACTTTGCTTTATATGTGAATTCCATTTCTATCTGGTTTATTAACCAACTTCTTTCCTGCTTCTCTCTTTCTCTCTCTTCCTCTTTGATCTATGTTATTAACTGGACTCCAGATGCTGTTGTATTTTTAATTGTTTGAGAAAAATATATATCTCCTTTCCAATATAATAGCAGAAGTTTCCACAGAAAGCATTTTTTTTTCAGAAGATAAAACAATGTTAAATAATAGGCAGGCCTCTATTTTCTTCCTCCATCTACCCTGGTGAACTATAAAATGACTTATTTAGCACTGGAAGCAAAATATGCTGACTTTATGACATTAGTCCAGTTATGCCAGAGATAAAGATCATTTGAAACCACTTTCTCCCTTCAAATCTTGTCATGGATGCTACATTTTCCTTAACTCTTATAATCATTGAACAGAATCTTAACCTAATACTTGTATTTAACCTAATGGCTTGTATTTATTTCCTAACTTTTGTTATCTTAAAGGTTGGGACATATTGGATGTTTATATTACATTCTAAAGCCTCATGGTTATGTTAGACATGAGGATATACATAACGTGCACCAGGGGTGGGTTCCAACTTACCTCGCTGCCAGTTTGCTCCCTCCTGCGCTGCGTGGGTGTGCCTCATGGGTGCGCGCACTTCGCGCTTCGCGCATGCGCAGTAACAAAAAATCTGAAATAAATAAATAAATAAATAAGCTGAAAAAAGATGGCGACCGCATGCACAGTGCCAGAAGTCAGCTTCTGCACATGCTCAGAAGGAAAAAAAATAAAAAAGATTCAAAAAAAAAATTCAAAAAAAATTCAAAAAAAAGATGGCGGCCCCCACGGACCGGCACCAACCGATCCGGTTTGGTGACATCATCGTGACATCACCAGTGGGCCGCTACCGGTTCGGGAGAACCGGTCCGAACTGGGAGGAACCCACCCCTGACGTGTACTATGAATATAAACATATGAAGATATATGATAGATAGATATATGATAGATAGGCAGATAGTTACTACATGAACATATACATTATTACATAGTAATAATAATACTGTATTCAAATGTTCCTCATTGTGTTTTATGAATAAATAAATGCTTTGGGTCATACTTTCTCATTTTCATAAAAGAATGACAACCCTGTCACTGAATTGTGACCACATCTTTTCTATCTATTCTGCATTCATGATTCTTTAGGTTTTATCAGCACTGGTACAGGAATGCTGTTTTAAATGTAAAACATCATTTATGAGTTTTCAAAATATTGTTTTTGAATGAATGCTTAATATTGTCATTTATTTAAATAATATTTAAAGAAATCTCAATGTAAAGAAAATAAAGATTAAAAAGTATTTGTTAATGAATAGTGCCTATAAGAATATAATTGCTCAGCAAATCTGCATTAATATTGGCCTTAATATTTAAATATCTTCCATTATGCCTTATGTCTTAGAAATACAAATTCAATATCATCGTTTGAAGTAATAAGTTAAGAAGATATATTTAACAGTTTTTAATTACGGTAATTCGATTCATGAGCTTTATTCCATTCCTGAATTTTCCTCCACTAATCTGAAAATCTACTGTAAATGCTACCAGGTTTCCTTTGAGTCTCAAGGAATTTGTTTGTTATCAAGACTTGTCACAGTGATATCATTACATCATTATTGATGAATTGTATTAATGTGAGTTCAGTATTGAAAAAGACAACATGTCAGGTGTGTCTCATTTCAGAAATCATATAGCAACTGATGTAGAAATCAAGGGTAAACCAATATGGTATATTGCCAGATAATTTTAACATATAGATACTGTGAGTAATGTAAAATAATTCTCCCTCTGAAAACAAAACAAAATGTTAAACAAGGAAGTATTATAATATAGTGTTAATATACAGTATTTCTGCAAAAAATGCTCTTTAGCTCCAAAAAGGCACAGGAAAAGAAGCTTCTTAAGAAACTTTTATTATAGATGGTCTAGAAATCAACAGATAACAGAATAACAGAGTTGGAAGGGATCTTGCAGGTCTTCTAATCCACACTCCTGCTCAAGCAGGAGACACTATACCATTCCAGACAAATGGCTGTCCAGTCTCTTCTTAAAAGGCTCTAGTGATGGGGCACCCACAACTTCTGAAGGCAAACCGTTCCACTGTTTAATTGTTCTCACTGTTAGGAAATTTCTACTTAGTTCTAGGTTTCTTCTCTCCTTAATTAGCCTACATTGTTTCTTGTCTTGCATTCTGGCGCTTTGAAAAATAGGTTGATCCCCCCTCTTCTTTGTGGCAGCCCCTCAAATATTTAAACACTGCTATCAGATCACCCCTAATCCTTCTTTTCACTAGACTAGACAAACCCAATTCCTCCAACCATTCTTCATATCTTTTAGGCTCCAGCCCCCTAATTATCTTTGTTGCTCTTTTCTGCACTCTTTCCAGAGTCTCTACTTTTTTTTTTAAATATAATATAGTGACCCATATATGGATACAGTATTCTTAGTGTGGTCTTACTAAGGCTTAATAAAGCGGTACTAATATTTCACGTGACCTTGATTCTATGCCTCTGTTAATGCAAGCAAGGATTGTGTTGGCTGCTGGCTCACATTTAAGTGATTGTCCACTAGGACTTCAAGATCCCTCTCACAGTTACTGCTACTGAGCCAGGTTTCACCCAATCTGCACTTCAACATTTGGTTTTTCTTGCCTACATGTAAAACCTTACATTTCTGTACATTCTCTACATTCTCTGAATTTCATTTTGTTAGATAGGGCCCAGTGTCAAGATACATCTGAATCTTGAGCCTCTCTTCTAGAGTGTTGGCTATTCCTGCCAGTTTAATGTAATCTGCAAATTTGATGAGTGCTCCTTCTATCCCATCTAAATCATTTATGAAAATGTTGAAGAGTGCTGGGCCTAACTGCAACCATATTAAAAGAAATACATTTTTCTGTGTAACATACACAGATGGATAGTATAGACTCACAACTGAAGGACTATGCATTTTTTCCTGATTCTTAAATCTTATGCTGACGTGCAAACAAATTCCACGCCTGAAATGAGGAACAGGATCTAGTGGCTACTGATATCCCAGCCTACCTATGTTGGTTAACACTTAACACAGGCCTGAATCCCAATACTTCAGGTATGCAAAAACTCTACATGTCAAATGTACATTATAGAATTAATTTAAATAAATGTATGTTTGGGGGCAGTAGGATGTTTTTATTCAGGAATTTGCAGAGATATTCTCTCAAAACTGTGGTCAGCTCCACAATCTCAGTTGGATTATTCCCAAACATCAGACAACTGGGGCAATGAAGCATACTGCCTTTGTTCCTAGAGAGAGAGAAAATCCAAGTTTAAAAGCTGTTCAATAACTGTGAACAATGAGAAATACATTCTATAGTTATGACATCCTGAAGATAAAAAAAATAAATTTCACCTGGAACTCTGCTGGTGCACCTTGGGCTGCTTATCGATACTTCTCAGTGAAGGAAACGGTTGTAATTTTTTTTCTTTTCATTACAAAAGAAACAAACATTGTCTGTTTTTCACAGCCATGACCTGTGTGTTGCGGTGCTTGCAATGCTTCCAGGACAGACCGGGCCCCAAAGCAGATATGAGGCAACTGCAGCCAGACCTTTAATTAATTCATTGATTGATTCATGCCTGCGTGAACTCTTCGCTCTATAGTTTTGTTTAGACACAAGCTGAACTAAAGGTGTATCCATGACCTAATGGTCCCTGTGATTGTTTGTCAAAATCATTTTGTGCCAAATCTCCTTCCTCTTTGTGTATGCTTCCATCACAAATAGATTCCTGCACTGGGACTTCCCTGCTCAGTTAAATACATTGTAAGCCTCCCAGAGACACCTTGGGTAGTTAAATGGAAAGCATACAAATTTAATAAATAAATAAATGAATCTTCATACATAACAACTAAAATGAATACACAAAAGTACCTGCTTATTCTCTTCAGTGAAATAAGATCATCTTTATAACTACATAGGAAAAAACCCTCCTCAGATGAGATCCACTTTAAGGAACTTTATCAACAGCGCTTCAAAAGTTATTGATATCTAAAAAACATTTTAGTCTATTAAAGTTACTACTCTCCTCCAGAGGTGGGTTCCTATCAGTTCGGACCGGTTCTATAGAACCGTTAGTAATATGGCAGCATGGGTCGCTAGAACCGGTAGTGACCCACGCCTGCTACGCCCCCGAGCCGGTTCTCTCGGCAGTGCCATAGGTGCCGCCATCTTGTTTTTTGCTTCTGCGCATGTGCAGAAGCTTTTTTTAAGCACTGCGCATGCGTGAAGCATGTGCAAAGTGCGCATGCGCCCATACGGCGTGTCACTGAGCGAACTGGCAGCGAAGAAAAGCAGAACCCACCCCTCCTCTCCTCCTCAGAAAATGTTTTTCTTTAAGTCTCCAGTTTTCTCCTCCCCCTTGCCAGCACACTAGAAGCCACCACCCCCCTTTTTCTATGAGAAAGCTATAGATTGTGTGGTCTAAAGCAGGGGTGAAATCAAGCAGGTTCTGACAGGTTCTGGAGAACCGGTAGCGGAAATTTTGAGTAGTTCAGAGAACCGGCAAATACCATCTATGGCTGGCCCCAGGAGTGGGGAGGGAATGGGGATTTTGCAGTATCCTTCCCCCTGGAGTGGGGAGGGAATGGAGATTTTGCAATATCCTTATTGTGTGGTCTAAAGCAGGGGTGAAATCAAGCAGGTTCTGACAGGTTCTGGAGAACCGGTAGCGGAAATTTTGAGTAGTTCAGAGAACCGGCAAATACCATCTATGGCTGGCCCCAGGAGTGGGGAGGGAATGGGGATTTTGCAGTATCCTTCCCCTGGAGTGGGGTGGGAATGGAGATTTTGCAGTATCCTTCCCCTGGAGTGGGGTGGGAATGGGGATTTTGCAGTATCCTTCCCCTGGAGTGGGGTGGGAATGGAGATTTTGCAGTATCCTTCCCCTGCCATGCCCACCAAGTCACGCCACGCCCACCAAGCCATGCCCACAGAACCAGTAGTAAAAAAAATTGGATTTCACCACTGGTCTAAAGTGAACCCTGTATCGCTTTGGGATAGTACATGGTAAACAGCCCGGGATAGTCTTAGGCAGTGGTGGGATTCAATTTTTTTTTACTACTGGTTCTGTGGGCGTGGCTTGGTGGGCGTGGTGTGGCTTGGTGGGCGTGGCTTGGTGGGCGTGGCAGAGGAAGGATACTGCAAAATCCCCATTTCCTCCCGATCAGCTGGGACTTTGGAGGCAGAGAATAGATGGGGAGGGGCCAGTCAGAGGTGGTATTTACCGGTTCTCCGAACTACTCAAAATTTCCGCTACCGGTTCTCCAGAACTGGTCAGAACCTGCTGAATCCCACCTCTGGTCTTAGGGAATATGGCCCATTGCTTCTCCCCTAGATAATTTTCTCACAGTAATCCCATGCTAGTAATCTGAGATGTGGTTGATGGCTTCTCAGGAGAAGTTGCAGGAAACTCCTCATCCTTACATATAGATTTTCTTAACAATCAGAAATAAAGGATGAAGGCATTTGTTCATCTCAGATTCTTCCTTTATTCTCTCTTTTCTTTCCTCTCCAGCCTGAGATTCATTTCAATATGTTGTTTATTTTTCTTTCCACGAATACATACCATATACATTTTCGTGTGAGCTTCCTAATAAATATAACCATTACATATAATTTGTTAAGTTGAGGAACTGTGCCACAACATTTGGAAAAGTACATATTTTGAATTCTGTTGCACACAAATGAGTTGGAAAATGCAAAAATTCCAGTTTAACATCTGGAAAATTCAAACGTGCATTTTATTAATAATAATGTATGCAAATGGATGAGAAAATGTAAACCTTCCAGATCGGCATCTCTTCTTACTGACTCTGGTGGCAAGGGCTGTGTGAATTATTGTATAGTAATGTATGAAAAGCTGCAGAACCATTATTACATTTTCAGAGAAGATATTTCATCCTTCATTAGAAGTTGTGGAACTATACAGAACAATTTCTAGTATCAGTGGAGAGACTGTTGACCATAACAAATGCTTCTTCAGTGGAGAAATTTGTCTATAGCTCTTCTTGAAAGCACTCCTTATTTTCCAACTAACAACAGTCACAATTCACTCACTTAAAGCTTTATTAAATGCCCTAAGTGGTAGGTTTACAGAGGAAACTGTCCAAGCATTCTATTGCTACCTTGTTCACAGCTGCAGATTCTTAGGGTTGTGTTTACTTCTATGAGTGCTATGATTACATTATCTTATTGCATCAGTGTTTTTCTATTGGTTACATTATCAAGGGTAGTCATTAGATCTCTGGAAATGCTTTGGAGGAAATGCTGTGCAACACGAGGGAATGCATAGGAAGCACTTTTCTCTGAATCATTAAACCAGCCCTAACATGTCCAGGTGTCTTCTAAGTTGTTCTTAACTAACCCCACATCTAGGTGCACGCCCAGTCACTTCACTTTACTGGGAACGTAGCAAAGGATGGTACCTGCACGTTTGTGTGGAGATGGCCAGGAGCATTTTACAAAAGGCCACATTGACATATTTTGTTCTATTCCATTTTTTATGAAATTGTTTAAAAAGTTTTCAGAAGGTGGCTGTTAAGATTTTGACTATAACGTTTACTAGAATATCTTTCTCTGCAGTTTTCATATCTGCCTGAAGATATGTTTTTACTGGATAATTCCTTCTAAACTACCCTTCTTTTTTCATTTCCTTCCTTCCTTCCTTCCTTCCTTCCTTCCTTCCTTCCTTCCTTCCTTCCTTCCTTCCTTCCTTCCTTTCTCATACTTCTATGGTATGTATAAGCTTTATCTATGAGTAACATTGCCCTAACATCTATTTTTATACAACTATCCTAAAGATACATTATGGTTCAACGCACAGTCAGTTCAGACTGGATTTGTCATTTTTGTCTGCCTATTGAGTTTTTCCTATGGACCTGGGATAGACAGATGTGGATCAGGGGTGGGTTCTAATTTACCTCGCTGCCGATTTGCTTCCTCCCGCGCCGCGTGGCTGTGCCTCGTGGGCGCGTGCGCATGTGCAGTGCAAAAAAATAAATAAAAAAATAAAAAAAGCCAAAAACAAGATGGTGACGCATGCACAGTGCCGGAAACTCGGCTTCTGCGCATGCACAGAAGAAAAAAAAATTAATTTTTTTTAAAAAAAAAATGGCGGCACCCAAGGACCGGCACCGACTGAACTGGATCGGTGATGTCATAGTGACATCACCAGCGGGTTACTACCGGTTCAGGCGAACTGGTCCAAACCTGGAGGAACCCACCTCTGATGTGGATGCTTAATGGTGCTACAGATATTGTTGCAAGATATAAAGCTGTTCCAAGTAAAGTTGTCTTTTGCAATTGACTGATGGTGAATTTGTCAATGCCAAAGCTGTTCAAGTGATGCTCTAATTGTTTTGGGATTGCATCCAAGGTGCCTTATTACTATTGGTACTAGGTTTGCTTATAATTATTATTATTACAAAAGTTTGCTATTATAAGCTGGTTTGGTCAATTACTTCTAGCCAAACTTTGGAAAGCCACTGATATAGTGTACTTTTGCAGATCATGGTATTTCAAGATTGTTTTAAAAAAGATGCAATAGATTTATGTTACAGTGCTAAGATACTGAGATATTGTATTTTCTCCACTGTTTGGGAGAGAAACTTTTGACCTTTTCTACAGAAAGAATTAGGCCATGTATATATGTTTTTTCTCTAATAATTTTTTTTTATTTACAATCTTAAAATACAAAAGAAAAAAAAGAAAGAAAAAAAAGAGTACATAACAACAACAAAGACAAAAAAGAAATGTATAAAACGGAATGTTAAACATATACATAAAATACCCCTCCCCGGGCTGAATATTGATAATTATTCAGCAATAATAATTATTACCCTCCTTGCAAAGCAGGTCCACAATTTATAACCTTCTAACTCTACAGTTGCAAAATTACTATATAACATTAAAGAAATATTGCAAGTATAGAAATCTATTAGCAATCAACTGATTTGATCTACTATTTTTACACTAGATAGATGGTACGTATATCTGTTTTGAAGAAAAACACAGGGATAAAGAAATTTTAAAACAGATTAAAAATTCTCATGTAAATTTTGGATTTTAGAAAGATATATGGTGTCTTTCTAAATTCTGGATTTTAGAAAGATATGCAGAAAGGAGATATTGATATGACTTTCAGCACTGAACTAACAGCTATGTCTAACATCCATTTAGAACTGTAGGAATCTAAAACAATAATAACTGTTCAGTCTACTTGCTATATTAAGAAGCTACTAATACTATGTTTCAATGATGATCCATATTTCTGTAAATTGTACATACTGTATACAGTACAATCAGGTAAGGAATTGTGATAATAAAGAATTCTGTGTATATAACTGAAGTTGTAATGGAAACAAATAGTAGAAACATTCATTTTGCTTTCTTCTGTTTCTTCATCTCTTTTTTAAAAAAGAGACTGGACAATCATTTGTCTGAAATAGTACAGAGTTTCCTACCTGAGCAGGGGATTGGACTAGAAGACCTTTATGGTTCATTCCAACTCTGTTATTCTGTTCTGTTATTCTATAATTCATTTCTGACAGTCTCTTTTCATATTCATTCTTAGCAACTTTAACTTATTTCTATAATTCTTTTGCTTCGCTCTCAGTGAGGCTCAGGACTTCAAGGATTTGTAACTTTCTCCTTGAAATGGTGTGTATGTTCAAGATCACACCATATTAATCATCTTTCCTCTTCTTCTTTAGCTTAACAAAATAGCAGAATAACAGAGTTGGAAGTGACCTTGGAGGTCTTCTATTCCAACCCACTGCTCAAACAGGAAGCCCTATATCCGTAATGGCGAACCTATGGCACGCATGCGCCCTCTCTTCTGGCACACGCGCCGTCGCCCCAGGTCAGATCTCTGTGGCGTTTCTTTCGTGAGCTTCTGTTTCCCTGCAAACGACGAAACAGAAGCTCACAAAAGAAAAAGATCTTACTGCGCTGCCAGTGTTGGGATGCCCCGCCTCCCGCTGGCCAGCTGGTCTTCGGGTCTCTGCTGCGCGTGTGTGCATGTCTGCGCATGTGCACACGTATGTCTGCGCATGCGCACATTCGCTCATGCGCACACACCTTTCAGTTTGGGCATGCGCGCACGCAGCTTGGGCACTCGGTGTCTAAAAGGTTCACCATCACTGCCCTATATCAATTCAGATAAATGATTGTCCAATCTCTTCTTAAAAACCTCCAGTGTTGGAGCACCCACAATTCCTGGAAGCAAGTCATTCCACTGATTAAATATGACTTATATCAGAAGGTAATAGCAAAACTATTTCAGTGCAATTGGACAGTGTTTAGTTTTATCAATTATATCACTGTGATATTTAGTAGCATTTTTAGAGATGCTAAATCAGAGATACAATTTAAAAATTATATTGAAGAAAAAAATGATTCCTATTAGATTCCTATTAGAGGGATAACTGTAACTGTAAAAAAAAAAAAGTCCAGCAACATGTGTTGGATTGAAATGTTGTATAAGCAGATTCACAAAGCTTTGAGTTCCACTTGCCTGGAGTTCCATCAACAGCTTGCACACTATACTTCCTGTCTGGAAGTCCACCCAGCAGAAGCTGAATGATATGGAACAATGATGCAGTTGTGTTCAAAGACGACATTAGCACACTTGAGCAAATTAAAGAGCACGTAACATTACAGGAAAGTGACACATCCAAGTTTCATCAAGCATGTCAGTGGTGGGTTCCACTTACCTTCCCCACCGGTTCGCATCGTGACATTTTGCGTGCTCGTGCTCGCTCCGCTAGCGTGCACGTGCGCGTTCCCTTGTGCAATTTTGCTTCTGCACATGCTTATTAGCTGCAATCAGCCCGAAACACAGCTGAGGAGCTGATCAGCTGTGCTTCGGGTGAAGGAATAAAGGTCAGTATAAAACCAGAGGCAGGTGGGAGGGCCCTTTTTCAAGCAGCAGAAGAGGAAAAACCTTCCAAACAGTAAAAAAATTCGCAAAAAATTCACAAAAAAAGATGGCGGCGCCCACGGATTGGCACCGGCCGATCCACTTCAGTGATGTCACCAGCGGGTCACTACCAGTTCGGGCGATCCGGTCTGAACCGGGAGGAACCCACCCCTGAAGCATGTGTAGTTTCATATGCAAAAATATAGAAACTGAAGATAATTCTTTCAAGAGTTGAAAGCCACATCTGTGGTTCCAGAAGCTATCAAGAAAGAAGCTGACAGATCCTGTGATGATATTAGAGTTATGATTATTCTGGTATTTATTATAGACTGAGCAATATCCTTGTCTAGAGTCGAGGACATTTTTGCAGGATGACATCATTTCAGCAAAATAGACTTAGAAGAGACTTATTTATAGACAGAAATAAGTGGGAAATTCTGTTTCTCACCATTAATACACACAAAGGTTATACTGGTATAAGAGACTCTTTTAGTAGCATCTGTAGCATGCTTTAGTAAATAATCAGGGAACAAGTGGAACGTGATTATCCAGGTACCCATTGCTACTTAGATATTATTATCACAAGAAAAAAAATGAAGAGATATATTTGCAAAAACAGGGAATAGAGCAGTGGTTCTCAACCTTCCTAATGCTGCGACCCCGGCCCCGCCGCCGCGACCCCCTCCCGCCCCCTCCCCACACACGATGAGGTGACAAAGGGGGCGTGGCAGGCTAGTGTGCGCTTAGGCGACCCCTGTGAAAGGGTCGTTCAACCCCCAAAGGGGTCGCGATCCACAGGTTGAGAACCACTGGAATAGAGGGATATGGCCCCAGAACTGTAATGGTGCATGGGAATGACTTTGGTAGACAGAAGGCAGACTAGGCAACGGTCAGGTAAGAGTCAGATGAGGCTACAGAAGGAATGGGGCATGCCAAATATTTTAGAATGGACCATTCCTAGTTCCTTGGCTTGTAAAGATGAGGGTGGTAGGAGATGTACTTTCAGACCTGCAAGATAGCTTAAGAATAAGGAAAGAGTTAGTATTCTTGGGTGTGCTTCATTTCTGGACTGCCTTGCAAGGCTCACAAGAACATACTATAACAAATGTGAATTCTTTAAGCCTAGACAAATCACAGTCCTCCTCCTTAATCCACAAGGCTTTACAAGTGTGCAGAGAAAATTCCAGCAGCCATAAATGCCCTAAGTCCACAAAATATGTTACAGCCACAATCCTGTTTAGATTTTGCTAATCAGTGTAACTGATTCTTACCAAAATTAGTCAAATTTAACCAAAATCTTACTACATCCCCTTACTTGGGGATGACATGGCAGTGGGCAAAACCATGCCAGCAAGTTTTTTCAGAAGCAAAGAAAATAAAAGGATGGCATCAGTTATGCTATTCACACATTATAACCCATACTTCCCAGGGAAAATAGTTTGTGATGGCTCACAATTAGCGTCAGTGTGTTTATGTCACATGTCCAGTCAGTCAGCAATGAATGCCCAATAAATTTTTGCATCTTGCTCACTCACAGCTGCAGAGAAAAATATGCATGAATGGACACGAAAGTGCTGAGTTTGGTTTGGAAAGTTAAACATTTCAACAAATACTTGCAACAGAAGAGATTTATCCTCATCACGGATCATCAGCCATCACTGTCAATCTTCGGTCCTCAAAAAAGGGTTCTGCTTATAGCAGCTGCTCAAAGGCAGCGTCAGATTTTGTTCCTTGAACAGCATAGATACATGATTTCTCTCTCAGAGGTCAAGAATCTTTGCACCACAGCTGCAGAGATTCGAAGAGACCCATCATTGTCTCAAGTCTATAGAACATTATAGAACAACCCATTATAGAACAACCCAGAATGGCTGAAATATATAATAACAATCATGGAGCTTTTTCAGTGCTATAATGAACATACTTTGGCCAATGGTTGTATTATGTGGGAACTGAGAGTCACCATCATATACAATTGTGAATGAAAGAACTACACATTGAGCATCTTGAAGTAGTAAAGATGAAGGTACCAGCTTCCTATATTGCTTTGTTTCTTGGCATAGATCCACAAATCAAACACTATGCAATAAGGCTCACATTGCCCACATGTTCAGAAGACCAAAAGAGTATATCTCCACCTGGGGGAATTGCTTACTTTCCCATGGCAAATAATTTTTATAGAATTTGTTGGGACATTTATTGACACAACCTTTTTTGTAATGATAGATGCATGTTCAAAGTGGCCAGAGGTGTTTCCAATATTTTCAACAACATCCTTGCTCATTGGTGAGACAACTCCTCTTTGTGAGAAGAAATGTTCTAGAACAACAAGTGAATGACAATGGAGTACAATTTGTAGCTAAAAACTTTTGGACATTCCTGATCACAATGGAATCAAAGATATAACATCAATACTGTATCCAGTATTGTATACTTTTTTGTACCCAGCTACAAAAAAGTTGACAGAAAGTTTGTCCATATTTAAGGTCTTGAATCAAAAGCTTAATTTTTTATAATGTGCATATATTAAATGCACAAATTAAATACCTTTCTCAATAAATCAGATACCAACAATATTGTACTTTGGTTGCATTTTTCATTCCCAACTGGATCTACTTAAACTTAATTTAAGAAGTGTTTGAGAGAGAAACATGAAAAATGCTGAGCAATCTTTACATACTGAATTAGGACAGCAGCTGAAGAGACGTTGCATATGTTTGGGGACTCAAGTGTAGTTTCTGAATTACCACAAGTAGTATCTAGGACTGAAGGAGACACATAGCTGGTGGTTATTCTATAGTTACTGGTACCAGAGGACACAAGGATGATTTTTGTTTATGTTGGCCTTTTATTCACATGAGAAAACCATCATCATGCCTGCAAATATAATATGATTTGTATCTCAGTAGGGAGCAGTATAGAGTACTGACTATTATTGTTACTGTTTGATTAATTACGCCTGTGATCTTGTACTGTCACTTGGTTCTTTGAACTGTATTGTAATTCTTGCAGATTCAGAGTTCCAGCAGTGTTAGTAAAGCAAGCAATCAGAAAAATCAACGCCTGATTCTATCAACGTTTCTTTAATAAGTTAAAAAAATGTAACTACTATCTCCCAAGCTTTTGCATGGATTTTTCTAAGCAAATTAAAGTAATTTGGCAATGATTAAAGTTTTGTGGGACCTTGTAGGCCTCTACTGATCACAGACGCATTGTATAACTGTGAACCACAAGAGCTTATACGATAATAAATTTCTTAATTTCAAGGTGCAATAAAACCAACATTAAGTTTCTGGACACTATTCTGAAATAGGGCAATGGACATATAACTCCTACTTTATGTAAGACATCAATTGTCCATTATACATAATTATATGCTTGTATCTTCTACCAGCAGATAACACATTAAATGAAAGATTTTAATCAGGAATATCCAAGAAAGAAAATCAAAAGTAGAATCATAGAGATCCTCAGGTATAAGATAAATTCAGAAAAGCAACCTAGAAAACTCCACTTGTCTCCCACAACTCTCACATAATCATCTATGTTTTCTCTACATTGATTGTGGAGAATTACTGATCTGCAATTCTTTTAATTTTAAAGGCCAACTATTATGTGTTGGTTTATGAACATTATAAAAATTGATTTGATTTGAAGAACAATCAGCTAGCAATAACAGAAATTATCTGGATTCAGGAGTAAATTCTATATAAAAAATTAGGTATTAACTTTGCCCTTATTTCCACCCTGACAACACCATTAAAAGATTCAATAATCCACTAGCTCATTCTTCTATGACATATAATCCATCATATGTCAGTTTTATATTGGATAACCTGGACATTCCCTGCACAAAAGGAGAACTTGACTCCTGGTGAGTACTTACTGTAGATACATTCCTGCAATTTATAGATAGACAGAGAAATATACCATCAAAATTTGATGATATCCTGAAACCAGAGGGTGAAGATTTCAATTCCCCATGATGTTCTATGATGGACCTGAAGATGGCACTATATGAAAGAAGTATCTGAACAGACTGAATGGAGAGGGAAAAAATGGCAGAAGTGAATGAAATTCATCTGTTAATTTCATGGCCTCAATGCTGATTGAGGTTGTTTGATATGTTACATTATCTAAAAATTCCATGTCAAATATTTTGAATGTTTCATGTCTGGTCTTTTCCAAAGCAAGTATATTTTTCAACCACTCCCCATCCCATTTTATTTCATTTCAAGCAGTAATTGTAAACACAAATATCAGTCTTCCCAAGACTATAAATTTCATGAGATAAGATAGCTGCTGAGGGTGAACCACAACATTCTTTCTGGATTTTGCTGCATGGAACTGACAAGGACACACAATTGTTTTATTTATGATCCATGTAACTAAGTTAGTTTCTATGTCACCTGGCATCTAAAATAATCTTTCCTACATTCTTAAAAATTTTCTCCCTTCTGTTCCATTTCCTGAGTCACTGCAATTCTAGGCATGTTTAGAATATTTTCAATAGGAATTTGCTTTATTACTTAATGGAGAACCTTGATGCAAAATAGTTTATAATGTAACAACATTGATTGTGTTACAATTTCATTATAAGACTGCAATTGTCTGGTCACAGGGATAGTGACCTGAGGATCACTGGATGCTAGTAACCACAAAGCAGGTTTCTATATGTTTATAGAGATCTTATAGAGATGGCTGCAATTCTGTCCATCAGTGTGATTACTTTACCAGCAATCCTCTGATGGGACTAAAAACAGGCTGGTTTAAGTCTCAATACTCTCCCAGAAAGGTGGTAAAATAAAGTTGACTTTTGATATAAATCGGTGGCATAGGACATGTCACATTACTCTCACTGTATTACTATGCATCAGTAGGCATAGTTTCCTATCCTTGCTGGAGGAATGTTTGAGATAAAATAATCAAGGTACGAATATGCCTTTCCTCACCTTGATGGAATCCAAAGTATCCTATTGGTTTCTCTGTCCCTGGCTGAAGACTAGTAGTGTAGAAACAACATTTCTGGAAGGTGTTTGTTGTCATCTCTCTTTCTGCTTGAAAAAAAGGAAGAAAATGGAGCACCATAGGATATCCGCTGAAGATTTAGATTTCAAGAAACTTTCATTTTTATTCCACAAACTGTACATCTGTTTTATATTTTGGGATTTTTTTTTCTCTTAATAGGCCTCTAGTTCTATCTATTCTTTCAAACTGGGTGAATAAGTGTCGCTGTGTGTTATTTTACTGAGCCTCAAATATGTGCAATAATAGCCTATCTCTGCCATAGGCAACAACTTCTAGTAATGGGTCAGCTGGTATGAATCTTTGCTTTCACACTTTCTCTAGCTGTTTAATTAGGAACAGCCAGCTATCCCAGAGCTTTTATTATTATTATTTTGTGTAATAAAGCATTGAATTTAGGTCTTTTCTTCCTCTTAATTTTATAATTTTCGGAACACCCTCACTTCTGAAGTCCAATATTGCATTCCTTCATCAGCAAAGACTTGAAACATGTGGGTGAAAACAACATAGGATTTTAAAGCAGAGAATCAGTTATTCTATTCCAATTCAAATAGGGATGCTTGAATCACGAAAGCCTGAAATCATACCAAAATAAGAAGAGAAAAATACCAAGAAAGAATGTCAAAAAGTGTTCCATACTCATCAAAACATTTGAGAAATTTAGATGCTAAAACTATTATTTCAATGAATTACGTAGGTACTCCCTGTACAGTGACCATTCACAGTTACGACAGTGATAAAAAAGTAACTTTGCAAACAATCTTCACATCTATGATCGTCGTAGTACCGTAAAGCAAAGGAAAGCTGAAATGAGATCACAAGCATGGTCACAGTTTCCATTAGAAACTACTTGACTTAACAACCGAGTTCCTGGCCCTAATTGTGGTCGCTAAATGAAGACAACTTGTGTAGATTGGCCCACAATTATTTGAAAGAATGATATCTAATACAGCTGTATCTCTGGCAAGTGGCATCCTTACCTCAATGGGCTCTTTAGCACCACATTTGGTACATCATCCTTTAACCTGGAAATAACAGATAAAGTCAAGACTCCCTAAGTCAAGTTAAACTTCTCAAAACTTCATGGACATATCTATGAAGTTTTTTTTGGGGGGGGGCAACAATGCTGAAGTGGTTTGCCATCCCCCCCCCTTTTTTTTTAAAAAAAAAAGATCATTTCTCAGTCTCATAGCCTTTCAATTTCTTGATGATCCATCATCAGATTCTTACACAAAGTAACCTTGTTTAGCTTTCCAAGATCTCATTGGAAAGATCTCCAAGTTTGGCCAGGTGCTGCAATCTAACTGGGCAACTGAAAAGAGTGAGTGTACACAAATGGCACAGTGGTCTGGGGCTCCTCTCAGAGTGATGTTCTAATGTGCAAAAAGGGCAGGGTTTGGACTGCATGCTGTGACCACCATCCTGCCTGTTTTGACATGCACATTCACTAGCTCGCATGAATGCCATTGGAGAATATGGTCTGCCCATTTTCTTCCTGAAACATTGCACTTAGATGCCTATAATTTGAAGATAACCTAGGAATGTTACTCAACCCACTTTTTCTGATCTTGTAGTTTGGAAGGGCAGCCAACAACTCAGCATTAAAGCAAATTTCTGAAACAATTTACTAACAGCATAGACTACCTTAGGAAAGTTTTGACATTTCCTACCTTAAAAGATTGAAAGCTATCTTAAATCAAGTGCTTTAAATGTTACTTTTGACCACAATACTGTCTGGCATAGATGGCAACAGCCAATTCCTTCCAGATCTTCTGTTACTCAGTGAACACATGGCATTCTTAGTAAATTTAACAAAAGATGGAAGAGAAATTCATTTAGTTTACATGTCCATGCAGTCTTACACTATCTAAATACAGTTCTAAAATTAAATTAAAATAATCTGCAATATTTGACTTTTCCCAAATTTTATTAGTTTTTAATTAGGAAGAAGCATACAGAATTGCAAATATGAGGGAGGATACACATATTAGTAAAAGTAACATTTAATGTATGATGGTAAAGTAAATTGCTTACAAAAAGGTTGAAGATGGGATATGGGAGAAAGGAAGCCATTATTAAATCTTTGCCAATCACTGGAAATCTGCATTTTCCCACAAAAGCATCAGTTTGTATAGGAAGAAAGGCAGAAAAAGGCAGCATTTCAGATGTCTAATGTGAGAAACTGTTAATAATAGGAGATAGAAAGCTGTTTTGTATTAAATTAGACCATAATAACCTATTCTGACTTGACTTTCTAAGGCTCTGTAGGATTTCAGAAGGAAATGTTTCCAGACATTGCCAGGAACTGACCTGGATTTTTTAAAAAATTAATGAATCACTGATAAAGTCTATTTTAGAAGAATACTTTTGTCTGGCTAACTTAAACCACACAGTGTAGATTTTCATCAGTCACACAATCAATCCAGGATGTCTCCACATCTAGCTGGAGATGCTAGTGCTACATTTATTTTTCTATTTTTGTGTTTCTAACACTGTAATGGTCCAGGTGCTAATAACTCAATGAATAACTCTCATACTGAGTGTCATATCACATAACTTCACAGATTATTGTTTATATAGAAAGCCAGTAGATGAGCACAAAAAAGGCTATCAATCATCTGGCTCACAACAGAGCATTATGCTGAATAAATAAATAATAAATAAATAATATAATAAATAAAATTATCTACAACTTTTCAAGTGCAAGTATTTTGCATAAAGAATGTTAACCCATAAGAATTTCTTGTTTGCTCTTATGCTTGCAATTGGATATCCACGTCTGCCATTTAAACCCATTGAGCTCGGCGAGCCATACTTCAGAGTGGATACCTATAGGACTTCTGCAAGATGTATGCAGAGTAATGAAGTTTAATTATATATAACTAGACACTAGAGTGCAGTCAATCTGTCTCTGGCATCTACGTCAGTGATTTAGTGTCAAAGGCCATGCTAAGGCTGCATAACTACCGGTAATGTTATTGTCAGTGATTGAATAAATCAGACATTTTTACAAGGCTTTATTTGAGACAAAATGCTTCTAAGTGTGTGTTCATAGCACTGAAAAATTCTCTGTTCAGTGAAAGCATGAAAACTTTTTTTTTTTTAAAGTTTGCTTTAATGAAGGAAATGAAAGGGATATTAATGGTCGGATTTTACAGCTTTTTTCAAATGGCTTTGAAGAAACTATTAAGTGTGATTCCACAACCAGGAATGCAATCTGTTGCTTCATAAAAGATTGCAGTTTCACAAGGGAGCCATAGAACTACTTAAGCATAAAAGATGACACCAAATAAGTACTGTTACTGGCATTTGTCTCCTGGAACTTTATTGTTTATTTCGCTTACACTGCAGATAAATAGGAATGGATCCTGGCATGTTGTGAAAATCCTTCGGAGCAAAACTCAGCAACTGTTTACTGTCTTATGAATTAATAGTCTGAACATTGTCTGATGATGCCCAAAAAAAAGGACATATTTTCTCTCTAAAACTGCATTTCTTTAGTCTTTAGTACTATTTATGCACATCACTTTATCTCAACACGGGGAAATTCTTTTGGTAGTTAATCTGTATCCAGGGTTTACACCAGGATTGAACAGATTAATAAATGAATTGAGAACTTTCTGAACGGCTGTTTAATAGTGCTTAAACAAAAAAACAAAAACAAAAAGGGGGGGGAGCTACGAAGGGAGAAAAAGTCCATTTCAGCCAGGAATGGGGGGGGGGTGTCTAAAATTTAAAGATGCTAGAAGGAAGGAGAGAACCTGTGTCTTCAGGTAAACTCCCAGAAGAGAAATAAACTTCCATTTCCTCTCAGTGTTCCTATTCTCAATGTATTTGCATTGAAATGTGTCACTGAATTTGATATAATAATATTTTCAAATGTTTTTTTTAAAACCATCTATTTTCAAAGTCATAACAACCAGCTTAAGTGGCAGCAACAAAGATCTATAATAAAATCCAAGAAAATGTCAGTCTTTAATAATGGGAAAAATGAAATTCAACTGTACATGCCAGAGGTGGGTTCCTCCCAGTTCGGACCGGTTCTATAGAACTGGTAGTAACTTGGCGGCCTGGGTCACTAGAACCGGCAGCGACCCAGGCCTGCCACTTTTTTTAAGCACTGCGCATGCGCGAAGTGTGCGTGCGCCCGCACGGTGCCCCACTGAGCAAACCGGCAGCGAAGAAAAGAAGAACCCATCCCTGATACGTGCCAAGAAAAAAAAATATTTTGATGGCAAGATAATCCAGGGGGTTTGAACCAGGCAACAGGCCTTTTTTTGTGGTGGCTCCCACATTAAGGAATACCTTACTCTCAAAAGTACAGCTGATCTCAACCCTCCTTGTTTTTGGAAGCAAGTTGAAACAGAAAAACAGAATTGTTCCGGTCAGGTTCTGGCCTGTAGTTCTATTTGAGTGACTATCGTAGTTGTTGTTGAGTGTGATGTAATTTACCTATTTGTTTATCTTTGGAATGCACTTGCTTTGATGAAGGCTATGAGAGAGAGAGAGAGAAAGAAACTTTAGCAAAGGAATATTGATGAGCTTGCCTGCCAAAGAACGGGGCAGGGCTGTCCAGGACTGGTATTTCCAATGAAACCTTAAGGCTTAAAACATTGATGCTGAAGAAATACCTACTGTATTCTCATCATGGGAGCAAGCAAGGTTGTTTTTATTCTCTCAGGCAAATTAATCCCCTTATTCTGCTGGTCTGTTGTGCCTAAAAGGTTTTGCCCCTCTCTAGGGATGTTTGAGGTCCTTATTTTGCTTCTGAAGCTATTCATTGCTACTATGAATTCAGCATTTTAATTGCTATAGGAACTTCTCGTTTAATTGTGTCATTATTTGCACTGATTTGTATTTGTGTTTGCTGTTCTTCTCTAAAACGCTTCTATTGGGTTCACTAATACATCTGAGAATTGAATATCTGGCTGGAGAATTCTGGGAATTTTGAAGTCCACAAGTCTTAAAGTTGCCAAGTTTGAAGACCTCTGGTATTGCAGTTGAACTAGAAGAAGGTTTTTTGCTTGCAAAGATCTCAGGAAAATGCAGGGTGCAAATATGGCACTGATCTTGATTAAGTATAGCCCTCAATTATGGAAGAGCTCATGACAGACATTTCCAAACTGCTGTCCACTGGAAGTGACCTATATATCCTGCCTTTGACATATTCATTGGGCCAGCATATAGTGGCAGTCTATCACTAATACATTTGGGGATCCCCTCCCAAAGAGAGAAAGCTATTGCCTCTCTTCAATCACTAACAAATGAAAACCATGACCAAGAATTATTGCCAGTATGGAAAATTGTGCTTCCCTACTGGTGGATTTGTCACAGCTGATGCAGTGATCTTTCTATTTTGATCTCTTCGTGTAACTTATTCATCTTACTGAAAAGGGCTTACAAAGACTAGATTCTTCATCCAAAGTTTTATTCTCCCCCCCCCAAAATCTCATTCTTATATTTCTTAATCCTCTATGGTGCATCCCAGAGCAATAACTCATTAATGTGATGACTCGAGGTACAGTTTCCTGAATCAATACTACAACTTTAGCTGAAACATGGCATCAGACAGTTGCATAATGAAGCTGTCTGTCTGTATTTACACAATGCATTTTTGTACTCACTAAGCCAGAAAGAACAGCTCTGTGTAGCAGCTGTCATTATATATTTTTTTCTCTCCTTATCTGTGTCCTATCTGCCAATGTTATAATTCACCAGCTGACACCCGCCTTGGCAAAGACCAAGTGGTATTGTTTAGTGCCAGAGCAACAACACCCCCCTGAACTATGACACACTTCTAAGTCCTTCTTAACAATGATGAATTCTACTGGATTTCATGCTGTTGGGTGGATGACCTTTTCTGCTAGGGGGTATACGAGACATATTAGTGCTCAGTAACAGTTACAATCCTGTTACACAACAGAGATAAAGGGCAAAGGGAAGGCTGATAGGAACAGATGTAAAGTTAAGGACCAGGAGGAGAGAGTAAATAGGTAACTCAGAAATTAATGGAAACTTAGGGAAAGAAAAAGGAACAGTCAAGAAGTAGAAGTTTGGTCTGAATCATGGATGCACCATAGAGGATTAAGAAACATTTGTTGTTGGGTATTTCTACATTTTCCAAACTGTCATTGCAAAAACCACCACCAAGTAAACTAGCACAGAGATTTGATCCTCTTTGGCAGTTTTGCCCATGAGGCAGTTTTCAACACTTTTTCTACAAGCACTAAGTAGTGAGCAAGTGCATGCTGATTGAAGGTGCTATACTCTGCAACTTTCCTTTGAAGTATGGATTATTGAGTTCAAGTACCATTTGCTGTCAGATGGCAAAATCCAGCTGACCTTGGTTGATCCCAACAAGCTAAGTAGAGTTTGACCTGGTTAGTACTTGGATAGGAAAGTGTCAGGAAATTCTAGACGTGTGTGAATAAGGAAAGTTAAAAAAAAGAGTGGCAAATTATTTTCATATTGTTACCAATAAATCCTGCATGGATGTGCCTACTGTATGTACTCACCAGGAGTCACACTTGATTTAAGGGAGAAGAATTTATTGGTTTCTTACAATTTGAATTAAATGAGATGGGTGAGGGTACTAAGGCCACTCATATGACAAGACTCAGGAGACTTGTTAAACCTTCCTATGCTATCAGGACCCAGATTGTTGGGGGCAATATGCTGACTCTGTAAATCGCTTAGAGAGGGCTGTAAAGCACTGTGAAGCGGTATATAAATCTAAGTGCTATTGCTATTGCTATTGCTATCATATATTGTGATATTTCTTCAAATAATATTGGGACATGATACCTGAACATAAAATATATTTTATGATTCATAAAATAATTAGGCCAGCGGGAGCAAGCTGATATTATTGAGTCCAAGCAGGATAAGATTTGATTACTATTTTGACAGGAGACCACCAAAAAGTCTGACAGGTGTAGGCTAGGTTGGGAAGTCAGAAAAATCAAATAAAAATTTCTGGGGAAGAAGTGGCAGATGACAGTTCCATAAAAAGCAGGGCCAATGACTGGTGGAATGAAGAGCTGATGATTAAACCGGCTCTTTGTAATTCCTCTCTGGACAAAGAAAGAACTTGAGATCACCCATAAGTGCTCTAGATAGCTACTCCTTGTAAGGAGACTTTAAAACAGTGAGCTCCAGTGGGTTTAGAGATGAGACGACATCTTGCTCAAATCATGGTTAGCACCTTTGAAAGGAAACTAAATTTATGTACTTTTTTTTCTAATCATTCTCAGAAATTACTTAAGTACTTTTCAACTATTAGGAACATTTGAATCAACAAATTTTACAGCACTAAGTTTTCTACAATTCTTAGCAAAGGAAAGATTTAACCATAAGTTTAAGAACTTAAACATTTATTTTTGTAGTAAACAACAAAAAAGTTATGAAAACTTTAATTTTATAAAGCTACAAATGAATTAAAGTTCCAGATAAAATTGAAATAAGATTTTGGAATAAATTATTAATAATCCTTCCTGTGGGAGAATGCTTTTGTTTTTATTTTTTTTTAAACAATAAAACATTAAAATTTGGGCACTAGAAGCAACTAAAGATTATTATTAAAGGAGAAGAACACTTAAATTCAATTTACAATTACAGAATGAAGCAAAATATTTTGAAATTGGACATACTGAAGGATATTTTTGAACCATGGATCCAATTTTAATAGTATCTGCTCTATAAATAGAACAGTTTTTAAAAGATGATATGGAAGAGGAACAAGATTGAGAATGATTGAAAGTGGATTTAAAAATAGGCTACAAGAATGACATGAAAAAGATGTTCCACTGTACATACAAAAAAACACAGCCGATGTCTTAATAATTAAAAGGAAGGTATAAATAACAAACCAAGCGAATGATCTTGAGAATTTTCCTACACTGGATTTACAAAAGAGACTTGTTAAATTGAAAACGTTTGTGAGAAAAGACAAAGAAAAAAATGAAATGCAATCAAGTTCTATGCCATTATTTGATGGGATAAAGATGAAGTTTGTGCGAAGTAAAAGGAAGGAATATAAAATTGGCTTATTTGATCAAGGTTAAAATAGATAGGTTGCTAATGCTGATAATCCTTAATATACCTTTGCTGACACCAGAACGAAAATGACGATAGTTTATAAATTTGTTTATAGATAAGAGATGGGATAAGGACAAAAAAATATAATTTCTTGTATTTTAAGAAAAGGTGATACAATTGTTTATACTTGTGATGAAGGGAGAAGTAATTTCTTTTTTTCTCTCTCTTTTGATAGATGATACTTTAAAAACATATTTTAATAAATAAAATAAAATAATTTATACCTGCATTTTTAAATATAGCATGTCAAAAAAGAAATAGAAAGATAGAAAGAAAGAAAGAAAGAAAAAGAAAAAAAGAAAAAAGAAAGAAATAGGCTTTTGTAGGATTTCAAGTATCTTTTAAAACTCAAAACATGAATACGACATCTTTCTTATGATAAAGGATTCAAGTCAAGTATTCTAGTCTAGTCTACTGAACAAGTATCTTTTGCTCAGAGGCTCATTAAGGAGTGAAACAGAACTACTAAGATTTAAGACAATAAGAACAATGATTGGAGGGTGGTGAGACTGATGGGAAAATGCAGGGGTAATGAACCTCCAGAGCAATCCCTCATTTGCTATTATCAACAAGGCACGATAATATAGAAGAGGTGATACGTGCATGGATAGAAAATATCTTCTCAATAGCCTGCTGTAGCAATTGAACTGCAATTTAGTGGTTTGCAGTTTGCATTGAAAATGTCAATGCAATATGAAGCTGCTGTGCATTTAAAAAAAAATGAAACCCATGCTAGGAATCATTGCAGGTAAAGCTATTGGAACCATTCAGAATTTCATATAGAATAGGCAGATATATAAATGTACAAACAAATACATAAAAACGTATTCTGATTTATTACTTGGGTGGGGCCATGCTTGCAATAGCAATAGCACTTAGACTTATATACCACTCCATAGTGCTTTACAGCACTCTCTGGGCAGTTCACAAAGTCAACATATTGCCCCAACAATCTGAGTCCTCATTTTATTGACCTTGGGAAGATGGAAGGCTGAGTCAACCTCAAACTCCATCAGTATTGAACTCCAGACTGTGAGGAGAGTTTGCCTGCAATACTGCATTCTAACCACTGTACCACCAGAGCTCATAACTAGGTAGAGTTTCAGTCACTCTCTTTTAAACAACATATTGTAAAGCTAAAGAGGAGGGGGTCTGACAACGAACTCCAAATGACTTCCCTTTGAGGAAAGAGTAAGCAAGTAAAGGGAGAAACATGGGAATTATATAAAACCATAAATGGTATGGAAAATGTAAACAGAGATCTGTTTCTCTTTCATAAACAATATTAAAACCTGGAGTTATCTCTAGAGGTTAATGGAAAGAGATTCTGGATCAATGAAATGGAATTAATCAATGGAATTTGCAACTATCCAATGTGGTAATCAACTTCCATTTAATCTATTTAAAAGGCTAATTCATTCATGGAGGATGGGACCATATATAACTACCTAATCATGTGATCCTACCTATAGCTACTGTGCAACATAGACAAGGTTTGAGTCTGATTTTTTTTATTTATTAGGTTCTTATCCAGCTTTTATTGACTCAGCCTTCCATCCTTCTAAGATTGGTAAAATCAGGACCCAGATTGTTGGGGACAATATGCTGACACTGTAAACCACTCAGAGAGAGCTATAAAGCACTATGGAGTGGTATATAAGTCTAAGTGCTATTGCTATTTATTACTTATAAGTAACTCAAGGCAGTGAACATACATAATACTCCTGCCTCCTTCTATTTTTTCCCACAACAAAATCCCTGTGAGTTGGATTGGGCTGAAAGAATGTGACTGACCCAAGGTCTCACAACTGGCTTTCATGCCTAAGGCAGGACTAGAACTCACAGTCTCCTGGTTTCTAATCTGGTGACTTGACTACTAGACCAAACTGGCTCTTCAGTAGTGTACTTCTGTTCTTATTTTTGTATTAGACAAAAAAAAGCACTCCCTACCCGACTACATGTTTAGATGCATCACAAGAATGGGGAAAAATAGCAACACATCGTCTTGTTGTTTACCCTGAAGTGCCTTTCATTGGAATGTAACTTGTACAGCACATCAAGTTTTGAACTGGCGTATAAGTGCAGTCACACAAGGTTGCACATTTTCAAAAATGGCTAGGAAAACGTGCTGCACTTTAGCATGCCAAATGTCTCTAGAAAAGGTGTGGTGGCATCTATGCTTATCCCTGCTATTTCTGGCATTATAATAGCTTTGTTCCCTTCTTTGCTGGTCCTGTGATCCCTTTGGCACTAGCTGTGTTTGTTTAGAACAAGATTTAGTGCCCAAACATGTTTGGATGGCAATGCCTGTGGCAATCTGATTGAATGCAAAGGAATTAGCAAAATATGGCAAGTGTCTTTCATTAATGATGACTAAAGTTGGTCATAAAATCTAACACATCCAATCTACTATTGTATGATAGTGCATCTCTAATTATACTGTCTGTGGAGCAAATATAGGGTGAGTTTAAATGAAAGCCATTACTCTAGTCAGTTTCAAATCCTGTTGCGCAGGACAGAACTAGGATAATGTAATTACTAGCCTGCAACACTCTATAAAGAGATCAAATTTTCTGGTCCACAGAAGGACAATACATCAAACCAAATGTTGATGGGAACACAAATCCAAAATTTAGATCTCATTTCTCTGGTGGGTTGTATGTATCATTGATAGTTGAGAGTAGACCAAGCCTTGATAGAAATCAGTTTTGCAATCTGCCCCACCCTTGATAATAGCTAAAAGACATTATTAGTCTCGAGTGGAGGAGGAATTTTATGAGCTGTAAAGCTTGACTTGTGCATTTTTACCTTGACGTATACTACTACGGTACTTTAGTAAGCAAGCACAACTTCAAGTACCTTCATTCTAGAGTGATGTGCTCTGCAACGAGTACAATATTATACAGTGCTGGACTTCTTTATCAAGACTGTATTCATTTTGTTACCCATCTGGTGCCAGTTCTGTACCTAGTACTGCATAAATTTTTGTCTAAGTCAAAACAAAAAAAGTATTTATCATTTAAATTCATTAGTGAGGAACATATTTTCAAGAGGAAAAAAAAATCAAGGATAGCAAACTTTGAATGTAAGCAAATGTGTTTGAATATGGACCTGCTTTTCAATTTGTAACATCTCCTACAGAACGCCTCCCCCCAATCATTTACTCATCTAGACCTCTGGTAAATGTGTGGAAAACCTGTGGCACAACTGAGTGTATATATTCAATATTGGGGGAGAAAAAAACACTTTCTACACTTCCTTCCTTGCAAATCAGTTTGTTTAAAATATGAATAAATCCACTTCTCCAGTGTCATGATCCAAAACCCCTTTATGCATTTCATTTCAACATTATGAGCCGAGGTGGCGCAGTGGTTAGAGTGCAGCACTGCAGGCTACTTCAGCTGACTGCTAGCTGCAGTTCGGCGGTTCAAATCTCACCGGCTCAAGGTTGACTCAGCCTTCCATCCTTCCGAGGTGGGTAAAATGAGGACCCAGATTATCGGGGGCAATATGCTGACTCTGTGAACCGCTTAGAGAGGGCTGTAAAGCACTGTGAAGCGGTATATAAGTCTAAGTGCTATTGCTATTGCTACAAAAAAATCCACATTTTCATTCCTCAAAATAGGCAAATATTCTTTCTCCTCAAAGAATGCTTTATAAATTATATAGCAAAGTGATAGCAAATAAACAATCCTAGAGAACTGATACGATATTCAACTTCTGACTGTCCAACCACATTATATTTGATTATATATTGCCAATTGGTTCTGTTATGAACTTCATAGATTCACAGGGCACTATGAATGTGGTAGGTAATAAATCTGCCAAAGATTATAGAGATTTATATATTACAATATACTGCTATGTGACCCTAATCTCAGTAAGTCTCCAGGAAAAAAATTTCTGCTTCTTTATAAAAGTCCCATTATCTACTCACAGATAACACTGTTTGCAATTTAATTCCACTGCTGATTTTTTTTTTCCATGATGGGGTTTGGGTGTGTTATATTACATGTTTTCTTAAGAGGTATTCATTTTTAGAAAATGGGAAAAGGAGATTCCCATTTGAGGATACGAAAAATAGATGAGAATGGAAAAAAAGAATACTTTACAAATTTGCAAGCACATGAAAATATTGTTAGAAAATCCATTTGTTTGTTCGGATGGTTTCCTGAAGATATGGATTATTTCTGGGCCTCTGGTTCCAGACATAAAAACAAATAAGTACCACAATGTGACACTGAATAATGGAAACCTGATTACCTAAGGTTTTTGTGAAATAATATACAACTTTTAAAAGATCATTGTAAGTGACAGCTGACATCAAAATAGTTCAGTGCATTGCCTTTTTTGTTTATTTATATAAGGGGATGTGAATCGGATTCCAAAACAAATTCTGGAGGTCTACTTCAATTCCTTACGTTGTGGGAAGTGTTTTTGTGTATGGAATTATGCATTTATACAACTCCCCCCCCCCAGTTCAGTTGAATCTTGTCTGCTTTCTACTCCAAGCAAGTGGAAGATCTTCTATCATGAGTGTCTTTTGCAATCTTCATATGTAAAGATAGTCCTCATTTAGTGACTACAATTGGGATCAGCAACTTGGTTGTTAAGCAAAGTAATCACTAAGTGCCACCGTGATTGTGCTTATGATCTTGCTTCAGTTTTCCTTCACTTTACCGACCTGAAAGTTGAAAATGCAAGAACTGGTTCTAAAGTTACTTTTTCATTACCATCATAACTGCAAACAGTTGCTAAATGAGGTATCTGCTAAACGAGGACTACTTGAACTCCAATGCTAATTTCAGTTTGTTTTACCAGGCTGAAAGTATCAATAGGGAAGGCATCCAAAAAAATCAAAATAGCAGTCATAACCATCCATCCAAGGCCCTTCTTTCCATGTGTGTCACAACACAAATAAAAAATGGGCAGTTGTGGCCAATCTTGACTTTTTTTGATTCCCTCAGTGGACACTTGTACTGCTCCAATGTTCATTTGAATTTGAATGGCTGAATGATAAACAATATGGATAATAAAATACCTCCATGCTGAAGAATTATAATTCCATATACACAAAGTCTTTGACCAGCCTTTACAATAAAAAGTACCAGCAATTAGTACTAGTAATAACAGAAGGAATAACAGGGAAGGAAAAAATAACAGAACAAAACAGCATATCTAATTAAAAAATTTGTGCAGTTGCATAACTTAGTGAAAATATTTGCCACCTGATATGCAAGTGTACAATTAACCTCCTTTGAAAAAATAATAAACATAAAATTTATCTGTATGGCCCTTATATCGGAAGTGATTGGAGCATCATAGAAAGAGCATGGCATAAGACAGGTGGGAGTTTCTACCTTCCTGGATCCACAAGGACAAAGTATCTGTGAATAAGGAGTCACATGAAATCTTCCCTCCAATAGAGCAGAAATGCTTACACAGGAGAATCTCTTTGAGATCATCCCTTCCCGAAAGCCTATTGAAATAATTTAGTTGTAATAGCATTCCTGATCACCAATAGTGTTGAGGCAAGTTGAATCTCTTAGGAGATGCACTCCAGAGAAGGAGGCCATGATAGAAAAGGCTTGGCTTTGAAAGCCCTGTAGGCAACGTTCTTAAGAGAAAGAACCTGGAGGGAATCTTCTTTTTCCAATCTAAGTGGGTAGGTAGAAACTATTGGGAGCAGGGTGGTCTCATAGATACTCAGATCCTGAGAACTTTAAAGGTGATGATTAGCATCCAGAAACCAACTGGTTACCAGTGTAGCTTTTGAAGTAGCATTTTAAAGTGGGTAAATTAAGGCATGCTCATAATTACTTAAGCTCTGAATTCTGAACCAATTGTAGCTTCTGAGTGGCTTCAAAGACAGTTCTACATACAGTCCAAATTTTAAAACTATGCAAAGGTCCTGCTGGTCACAGCTGCCATGTGCTTTTTGAGTAGGACTTGTACTCCAGAAGCAATCTCAAGTTATGAGCCAATTTACCAGAGAGGGATAAACTGGAGTCAGATGGCTTCTAAACCCATAGCTTCTCTATCATGGTAAGACTGAGTTCGGGTTTTCCTCCCCATCCTGATAGTTTTCAAATCACAATATCATTTTGGTTTAACAGTTTAAGCTTTTGTTTGTGGCTTTCCATATATTTCAAAATGGAGCCTCTGACATTGTAAAACATAGTGATTTATCAGTGACTAATGATTCTGATGTATACACCACCTTTGAGCACAATTTGTGAACTACAAAGAAACATCACTAATTGTAGGGATGGTGTATCCCTCGGTGTTTTTGTATGGCAGTTAAGGGAAATTTACCTATAAATGGTAGTTAAGGGAAATTTACCAGAGAATGATACAATACATTACAATGAAATAGACATTGCAATATTTTATTGTGCCCTGTTTGGGGATTACTTTTTATGAGAACTAAGGTAAAAAATTAGAATAAATCAGGGATGACAGTATAGATCTCATATGTGGCAGGAAACATCCAACACATGATTTGCAGCTTCCATAGTAGTCAGGGGCAACATTTTAGACTTTTGGGTGGATTTGGGGCATGAGGGAGGTAGAAGAGTTGAGGAGTATATGAGTTGGGCAGCTATATAAATTTGTTTAATACATAAATTTAAAAACTTGTAAGTTAATACAGGTAATAAGTTGCTTGTTTATAATGTTCAATAAATTTGTTAACCATAACTATTTTAAACACTCATGTGCTAAATTGATAGGAATTTAATTTTGGAGCCTTTTGTGTATCCATAATACTGATCTCCAATTTTCAGTGTGGAGAAAGCAATCATAGATGTTTTACTGTTTCTGGGTAAGAAAGACATAGATGTTTTACTGTTTCTGGGTAGGTGGGCTCAAAAAGTTTATTTAATATATAGAAGCTTTTGATGACTTTGGGACATTTTTAAAATGATAAATATTATTATAACTTAAAGGCATGCCCATCAAATACTGAGAATGAGTCCCTAGCAGACCACATCCTTGGCAAATAACTTTGCCATATCTTTCATCTTCTCTCCCTCCCTTGAGCATTTGAGTGGTTCTTTAGGAAAAGGGGCACAAGCATTCGAAATGAAAACACAAGACTCAGACGTCCTTGAAAATGGCAAATTAGTATAAAGATTGTTTAGTGCATTTGGACAGCTCTTCCATTCCCATATTGTGCCTGGCACATCAGTACAAATAATTTGAGGAACTTCCCACATAAAATATGAGTGTCTTTACTGATGTTTGCCATTCTAAAATAACATATGTATAGCTGTAAAAAAAATGAATGTAACAATATGTTGAGCAACCCTCAATTGATTCTCTGATGAAATTTCTAATCTTCTCTGCCTGTTTTAAAAATGGTACATTTTTCACTGGCGCTGAGGTCCAGACTCCTTTCTTCCCTTGACTCCTATTCAGCTCTAGCTAATCCCTGTAGTTGTACAACAATGAGAAAAGAAATAGAATTGTGGACTGCAGGGACCCTGTTTGCTTGACCAGTCTTGCATAATGTGTAGAATTTTAGGTTTTTTTTAGCCCTAGACTTTGGAGAATGGGTCTTTTTCCCCAAGATCTAAATGGATGCTGTTGGTCTCTAGATAAATCCTGAGTTGACTGATATTTATGTTCTCTGAGTGAAAACTGCAGGTTCTCTAGATAGTTTATCATCATTTTTTTTAATGATACTCTTCTACCTGCAATAGTACAGGAACTATAGCTGGTCCAGAGGTTGAGAAAGAAAAGTTGAGACATTGTGATAAAATATTTGCGAGTCATCTGTTTTTCTAGCAACTTCAGTAGTGGGCTGCTACCGGTTCGCACCGGTTTGGTGAACCGGTAGCGGTGGCGGCGGTGGCGGGAGGCTCCGCCCACCCGCCCAGACGTCATCAAAAACGCTCTGCACATGTGAAGAAGCTTCTGCGCATGCACAGAAGCGTTGCGCATGCGCAAAGTGTGCCCACGTGCCCGCGCACTCCCATTCCCAAACCGGTAGCAAAGGTAAGTGGAACCCACTACTGAGCAACTTGACTGGTGAAACTGGTCCTAGTCACCAGAGCAACTGAGAGAGAAGGGCACCAAATTCATATCTTGAAATGAAGGAGATGGCTATTGAGGCTGGATTGGGCCTATGCATAGCATTGAGGAGTAGATCCCAGACTGATCAGATGATCTCTGGGAGCAGGCTTCAGAGAGGGGAACCTTCCTGCCAGTGGCAATAATAGCTTTGAAGGAATATTGGCTATTCCCCTTCTGGGAAGATATCCACAGTGATCATTTTCTTTTTCCCTTTCCTCATTCAACCTTCCTTGCCAATCAGTAGTCTTGGCATCTCCAAATAATCTATCCAGCAAGAAGGAGGAAAAAGAAGAAAAATGGGGAATTGTCTCTGCTGATTGTTTTTTTTTAAAGAACTAAATTTGGGAGCTGTGGTGTCCTGCTGGAAGAACCTTTATTACCAGCTGGCTCTTTCCTCTGGAAAGTATGTGACGTAGACCTCATGGTTTGAACAGCCATGATGATGGCTTTAAAAGGAAAAGAACCAATACCTTATTTACCATTAGCCTTATGCTTTTATTGTCACTGGAAACAGTCAATGTTTAGCATATTCCAGATGCTGTCCTTTCATTGTATTAATGACCAGAAATCTAACTCCTCTCAGTTTTACCCAAGCATAGATCTAGTCCTACCCTATAGTGCAAAAGTGGGGTCTGATAATTGTATGAGAAATACACCTAAAATCATTAGAGGAAGCAGCACATTAAAGTGAGAGCAAAGGGCTGAAATTATAAACTAACAGCATGTGCCTTATTCTTCAGTAATAAAGGGAAATTAGTGCTCACAAAACTGAAAGTAAATTAAATTTCTACCCTGCCAGCAAAGAAAGAACAAGCAATTGTACTGCGATTATATTTCTTGAAAACTGAGGAAGTATTATATATATGATTCAACAGTGAAATGTTTGTAATGTTTTGACATGTTTTAATTTTCTCTCCAGTCCGTATTTCCATATTTCTGCTAATGATGTTTCTGGTTTTTGCAATGTAAGACTTTTGCCTAAGTAGCGAAAAGAGTTATTGAACTGGGAACTACCGTATTTTTCGGAGTATAAGACGCACCGGAGTATAAGACGCACCTTAATTTTTGGGGAGGAAAACAAGAAAAAAAATTCTCCCTCTGCCTACTAGCATCCATCGGTATTCATCTGGCTAGCGTCCTTGCAGCAAACAGCCTGGTCAGCTTCAGCACGTTATTGCAGCCTGATTCAGCAGGAGCAGCTGATTGGCGGGTGGAATACCCCTAATCAGCTGTTCCAGGCTGCAGGGATTGCTACAGATCATCGCCGCCTCTATGCCTCACGTTTTCAGGTGATTCCAGGCGGCGGGGATCGGCGGCATCCTTACTTCAACTCAGATTTTGATAATGAGCAGCACAGATCTTTTTATCCATTTAAAACAAACCCTATCACCCTAAGCGCATTTAACTGGAGTGGGTGGGGTGGGGGATGATTTTCATGGGGGCAGAAAAGGGACTTGGCACAGAAGGCTCCACTCCTGAGATGCCCCCATCTTCCTACCTATAGCCGTAGGTGTTGAAACCCTGGCTTTTTCACAGCAAGGCCCGATAGAGATGCAGCACTTCAGTCCTCCTGGATGCTGCCATCTCATAAACATGTTTCCAGGCTTCTCAGCAAGCCCTCTATGCCTTTGCTGCCTCGGTCAGAGCCTGATTCCCAAAGTGGCCCTGGGATGTGCGGAGGCTGGGACTCGGTTGGTGAAGCGGGCTCTGTGCAGGAGGCGTAAGGCAAGGCACTGCCACCTGAAAACGCTTTCCTCCCCGATCCTCATGTTTCAGGTGGCGGATCTGGCCAGGAGGAAAGAGAAGGTGAGTCTGTGGAGAAGGAGGAGGAGGGCATGCAGCTCTGCGATGTGCATCAGCACCGCAATCCCCTGTGTGCGGCCAGCGCTGCCACCTTTCCAAGCTCCTGTAGGAGGGGAGCTCCCCCAGAGCCCTGCCTGTGTCCACAGGATGTGCCTGGCTGAGAAACTGGACCTTGACCTGGCCTGCTACAGCCGCTGCCCAAGTGCCAAGCAGAACGAGTGTGCCCTCTACCCCCTCCGTGGGACCTTTTGCCAGCTGGGCTGGGACCACTGGATCATTGCCCCCCACACGTACCGGCCTCAGTACTGCAAGGGAACGTGCCCCCAGGTCCTGTGCTACGGCTACAACTCCCCCAACCATGCCATCGTCCAGAACCTGATCAATGGGTTCGTGGACCTGAACATCCCTCGCCCGTGCTGTGTGCCCTATGAGTACAGCCCTGTGGGCGTCCTCATGATTGAGCAGAATAACAACATCCTGTTCAAGGTGTATGAGGACATGATTGCCAAGTCCTGCACCTGCTGGTGAGCAGCCTCGTCTCTGGCAAGGAGCTGCCTCCTTCCCTGGGCCTCCGCTCGCTCCCACCCACTGCCTCACCAAGAGAGAATCCAGATTTTAAGGCATTTGGCAACTTTTCACTTGGATCCAAGACCCTTCTTTCCAAGGGGCACAGAGGACTAGCACCTTGGTTGGGCTGATTTACAAAAGGATTTTTATGCACAGGTTGGCAAATTCTCCTCCTCTTCCTTTTTACCAGAAAAAGTATGCAGGTATTCCTGGAATGAAAACGCTTTCCTCCCCGATCCTCGTGTTTCACGCACCGTTTTTGGAATCGGGGAGGGGATCGTGGCACTGCTGCCCAAAAATGCTTTACTCCTGGATTCAAAAAATGGGGCGTCCAGAGGTAAAAAAAAGAGCATCGCATTTTCGGGCGGTTCCATGTGGCAGAGATCGCAGCATTTTCAGGTGGCAGTGCCTTGCCTTGCGCCTCCTGCACAGAGCCCACTTCGCCAACCGAGTCCCGACCTCCATGCATCCCAGGGCTACTTCGGGAATCAGGGTCCGACTGAGGCAGCAAAGGCGCAGGGGGCTTGCTGGGAAGCCCGGCAACATGTTTACGAGATGGCAGCATCCAGGAGGACTGAAGTGCTGCGTCCCTATTGGGCCTTGCTGTGAAAAAGCCAGGCTTTCAATGCCTACGGCTATAGGTAGGAAGACGGGGGCATCTCAGGAGTGGGGCCTTCTGTGCCAAATCCCTCTTATGCCCCCATGAAAATCATACCCCACCCCACCCCACCCACTCCAGTTAAATGCGCGTAGGGTGATAGGGTTTGCTTTAAATGGATAAAAAGATCTGTGCTGCTCGTTATCAAAATCCGAGTGGAAGTGAGGATCCCTGCCGCCTGGAACCGCCCGAAAATGCGACGCGCGGAGGCCGAAAATGTCCGAAGGGTGGGGGCCGGTGGGTGGGTGGGGCTACATTGCGTCTTATACTCTGAAAAATACGGTAATCAATTGGCTCACAATTTCACTTTTTGTTTTGGTATTGTTGATAATTATCTTGTTGTTTCTATTATTATTTGTTTCATCATATAGTCAGCTGGGTTTTCAGACTAGATTTGGCATTTTTTTCCACCTATTAAGTCTTTCTAAGAATCTGGGATAGGCAGATGTGGATGTTCAATGAAGTTACAGACTTTGTCCTAGGATGTAATCTGTTCCCAGTAAAGCTGCCTTTTGCAATTGACTGGTGGTGGTTTTGTCAATGTCGATGGTGTTGAAGTGATGCTCCAGCTTTTTGGGATTGTACCTAAGGTGTCTATTAGTATTGGCACTATCTTTGCTTTCTTTTGCCTCTATTTCTATTTGTTCTAGTTGTTCTATTTCTATTGTTATTATTTGATACATTTACATAATGCATTCCGATGCTGAAGGCTTTGACCCATGATTAAAAAAATCAATAAAATATAAAAACACTTGTAAACAATTACTAACACATTTTGAGCAAAATTCTCTATTGTGTCATCCTTGGATATGTTGAATTATGTTTCCCAGTTTGGGTGGCCAATCTGAGGCAAAGATGGTGGATTACAATCCAGAAAAAAGAAAGTTTGATTTGCAAAACATTGAGCATGTGTGATGAAAGGTGCAAAGCCAGAAGGATATTTTTATGCTTGAGTTTGTCTGCATTTTAATTTGATTGAAAGGTCTTTTAAATAATACACAGCTTCAGGGCTTGCTAAAGACAAATAGCAATGCTCCCACTTCTCCACACTCATAAACTAGCCAGGATGAGAGTTGAATCTTTGCTAAGAATGAGATGGAGAAGGTTCTTTCTTACACACCACCATCACTTCTGCCTCTCTGTTTCTGGATTTCCTGCTTGAGCGAAGAGTTTTTTTCCTTTGTATAATGTAGGAGTAGTTAGATTGCCTTGTCAATGCAGGTTAAAGAACTGTAGCTTAATTCAGTTCAGAAGGATTGGAACTGAGCCTGGTAATTTTCTTCCAGAAGAAAAGGATGGAGCAGTGGTAAATTGGAGCCCACTCATATTAATTTATGAGAGCCAGTTGTTAATTTTTTTCAAAATTCATAAGACAGTTGAGAGCAGAATTGAATCACCATTCCTAGCACACTGGCCAACAGTTCTGTGGTTAGTGGGGGTCATGGAAGCAGAAGAACCACTTCTTAAACACTACAAGCATACTACTGGTAATCAGATACTGGTTCATGAGTGTTCAATACAAGGACAGTGGTGACCTTCCGTGAATGATCTAATTAGATTCCTGCTTGTAAAGACACACATAAACAAATCCATATTATCAAAGACACACATGTGGTCTTTCTTTGAGTATAGATTTAGAAATATATGAAATATAATTACAAAATGGAATATATGTTAATTACATATCCTATAATAGTAACTCACCTTCAGTCTTTATTTAAACAAGAATTTGTGTGATCTCCTGTATCTAGGATGATAATCACATTATCTGCAACAATATCTTTAACTGTCCTAGATCCTTGTAAAGAATCCCGTAATCAAAAGTACCAAATCCAGTCAGAACTATCTAACTGTACGCGTATGAGTATGTGTGCACAGCTTCAAGTCAGTGTTGACTTCCAACAACTGCCTGGACTGATCCCTGATGTTCTCTTGGCGTGATTTCATAAATGAGACTGTCCATCCCAAGGTCCCCCATCTGGCTTTGTGTTTAAGGCAGGACTGGAACTCACAGTCTCCCTGATTCTAGCCTGATGCCGTACCCACCACACCAAACTGGCTCTCTGTGTAAATAGCAATTATAAGCCTAAAAAGTATAGAATTTCCTTTGTGTAAGCAGTGAGAATGCAATCGATAAGGCCTGCAAAAAAATCTAGAAGCTTGTCAGTTAAATAGGCTTCTATTTAAGAGCCATCTTGGTGGGAAAGAAGGGAGATATTCCTAAGATACAGTTTTATTAAAAAGGCCACTGAAAATGCCAGCCAAAGACATGCCTGAGCATCTCATCTAATGATCTCCGCAGAGAATAAACAAAGACAGCAGCTGGGCAACCTGAACATTCCACAGAGGGCTTCGCTCCTAAAGGCTGCTGCCTCCTACACACACACACACACACACACACATTTTCTCTGCCAGGAGGAGAAACCCTTGCCAATTATAGCCATTTTACTATATTGATGAAGCAGCCACCATGCAAGCTGGCCAGACTGTTCCCCGATGGGAAAAAGGCTGGATTTCTGAAGGATCGATTAGTTCTGGGTTGCAGTGGGCCCAATTGCCTGAGGTTACAGAAACAAAGCAAAGCGTAAGGGAACATCTACTGAGATAAGAGAGTGCAAAGCCGGTATTTTTCTCTTTCTTCTATCAGGACTAGCAGAAATTTACCCGGACTGGTCAAAACAACTGTGGACATTGAGATGATTTATTACTACCCACCACCTTTTTACACTGTTTCATAATAGGGACTCGGAGATTGATAGGTATTCTCTTAGTGAGTTGTACTGCAGTTGCTCAGGCTCAAAACTCTGATACCATTTGTTCTGAGCAATTATCAAAGACGATTTTTGTTACACTAAAATGTCTTTGCACAGAATGGGGTAAGGTAATAAACAAGGGGAGATCAAATCAGAATTAGACCCCCTAGGCACTGACTTGAACAAAATTCGGTGCTTTTGTGAACAAAAATAATCAACCAAATGGCAAGTACATTTTGTTATATCTGAGAGCCAGCCAGATAATCCAGGTGTGAAGCACAGGTGAGCAAAAGATCCTGGATTTACATTCCTCAGGCACTGGATTCAGTTTTGCTCCAAGGCAGCTGTTGCTGTTCTTTCAACTAAAACCTTAATAGTTAGGAGTGCAAGCAACCTCTCTGGGCCAAGGGACATAATTTATTCCTGATATTCTGAGCCAGTTCTGTTTATTTACAGTGTATACTGTATATTTGTAAAATCAGAGAACACTGTTGTGATACCTCTAATGTTGACTCACTTAATTGCATCCCAATTCATTATTCCAAAATTTCTATTACAACAATGCCTTTAATTAATGTGCATATTTCAAATTCTTCCAGGAGTCTAATTGAAATATCAGCAGCTTCCTCTCATATATGGCCTCTATAATCTGTTGCATGGCAACCCATGGTTTCCGCCTAAGCCAGCTCCTTTTCCTCGTATCCCCAGTTTTGTTTAACATCTTTGTTGATGAAGAATTCTGGAGAGTTTGTAACTTTTCACACCATTTTGTAAATTTTTGGTTGGCTGCAAAATGTATGATGACTTTTCCTAATGACATCCTGTGATTTTGATTCATTATATGTATAACACATTATTTTCCCTCTTTATTCCTGAAAACATGGTTATCTTATTGTCTAAAGCTAACCACTTTTAAATTTATTATATTTTTAACAAAAAAAGGGGGGACTAAAAGGGGGGTGAGGGGTATTATTATGGCTTGTCGGACAGTTAGCCAGATGTTTAGAATGGATTTTGCATTTTTATCCATCTATCAAGTCCTTCCCAAAGACCTGGGAAAAGCAGATGTTTCATGGTGTATCATGCAGGAAGTAATATTATTCTTATTATCTATTTACAACAATGTAAAGTTACAGCTGCCACTTCTTTAGCTGGTGTTGGCCTTCATACACACTGAGTTCTTGCCAAGATTTTGTAGTGTATCAGTGTAATAATATATGTGCAGATCCAAGCAGTGTGGCCTTTTGCAATTGACAGATGGAAATTTTATCAATGTGCAGACTTCTAAATGCCATCCAAGTTTTTTGTTTTTTTTTGTATGGCATCCAGTGTGCCAATAACCACCGGATCCACTAATGCTAGTTAATGCCATAATCTTTCAATTTCAATTTCAATATTTCAATTTCAATTTCAATTATTTCAATTTCAATTTCCAGATATTGATTCTTTGTCATCTTCTCCAATTCTTTGTCTTCTATTTTATTATTCCCTGGTGTTGCCACTTCAATTATCCACACATTCTTCTTTACAACTAGAGCAGGGGTGTCAAACTCGTGGCTCGCGGGCCGGATGCGTAACATGCTGGCTCTGCCCCCACCCAGTTTAGAGAAGGGGAAAAAAGTCCTGATACGTCACATGACGACGCTGTAATGACGTGAGTTTGACACCCCTAAACTAAAGTAATATCTAGTATGAGCCAAGACTTTATAAGTGTGTATTCAGAAATCCCATTTGAACTTGCTCATTTTTGATTATTTTTTCAATTCTATGTTCTCACCAATTTTTTGTTATTGTTACATAATAATTTTGACAAAAGTTCCAGTGAATCATTTTGTTAACCTTGTTGTATCATTGTTTTTAATCAGTTTGTGCAAACTTCTTCCATGAGCTGAGTATATAATCTACTGTTTCTTCTGCCTCTTTGCAGAATCTGCACCTTGAATCATTTGACGGTTTATCAATTCAGGCTGTGATTGCATTAGTTTGAATAGGTTGCTCTCAAGCAGCCAAAAGTCAGTGTGCAGTTCCTTTTTTTTTTAATGTTCCAATTATAAGTCATTGCCAGGTTTTATCTTTATCCACTTTCCCTTTGATCTTTTGTAGAAGTTGACCATGCAATGTTTTTCCTTGTTGGCATTCTGTTCTTGTTTTTAATTACACTATTTTGATATTAATGTTTTGTTTTCTGCACATTCATTTTTTACTTGTATCAATGCTTGTTCTTGGCTGTCTTTTATGTAACCAGTCAATGCATGCTTTTCTTTTTGTTTGACTTCTGCATTCATTTCTATAGGGCAGATATAATCCATCAATATCACTATGGGGATGCACTGCATAGTAAATAGCCATTAGCTATTTTTTTGTCTGAACTGTCCAGTTCAGCTTGTGTGCAGTTAAAAATTCCAGAAATGTATTGTATCAATTTTTATTAATAAGGTTGGTCACACAGTCAGCCAGATGTCTATTATTATTAGTATTATTTTCAGGCATAAAAAAACCATATGGCTTCCGTTTCCAAGGATCTTAACCTATCTCTTGTAGTCCTTAATTTAATTTTTTAGAGGACAAAATAAGGCCATTAAAAATCTCCAGTTTGGTGCCGACATTCACCGTGTGTCCCTGGGAGATTAAAAAAAATCACACATAAATGAGAATACATTTCCATTACCTAGGTAACAATAATCCCTCATTTGCCACAAGGTGTGAGCGTTTAAATTGTCCACCAGCACTGTACTGCAGGATTTTTATCCATGTCCAACTTTATTCATGTGTATACCTTCATAGATACATTTGATTTATTTTTAAGGATACCATTTATTAATATTTTAACTATGTAAACATGTTAACAGTGATTTACATGACAAAAAGGGTATCACTGATCTGCACTCACTGCATTCCTTTCAATGAAATGTGCATTGCCATTTACATTTGGCCAGAATTATATAAGAAAACAAGCATAGCATAAACACATCATGAGAATGTTGGACCACTTTGGTTCTGTTTCTTACTAACAAGAATGTCCAAAATAAATAAATTGAGTAGTCTAGAATCTGCATCACTTGACTACAATTCTTTCTTAAAACTGCAGCCACTAATTATGTAAATAAAGTATATAACAGAACTTTGCTATTGATGTGAAATATTCTATTATCCATATAAATATCTCCCTTGGTACAGATGGCTGCTGAAGTTGATAAAAAAAAATTAAAAAAAATATTTGTTCATTTGAGCATACAACATACAAACAAACGTACAAGAGGGATACTTTCAAGTATATAGAATAATAAGAGTTTGAAGGGACCTCTTCTAGTCCAACCCTACACCATTTCAGATAAATGGTTGTCCAGTCTCTTTTTGAAAGCCTTCAGTGATAGAGCACCCACAACTTCTAAAAGCATTGGTTGATTGCTCTCACCATTAGGACATTTCTCCTTAGTTCTAGGTTGCTTGTGTCCTTGCTTAGTTTCCAGCCATTGTTTCTTGTCTTGCTTTTGGTGCATAGTACTTAGAAAGTTTTTTGGGAGGGAGGGAGGGAGGGAGGGAGGATATGATATGATATACAGACAAAAAAGCATTTAAGAATTCTTATGGATAGTTGTCTATGACCCTGTGCTGAATGTTTTACAATTGATATCATGTTTTTTTTCACATATCTCTGGTGTTCCCACCAAGCCCTACTTTTTAAGTGATTGTTTCTTTTATCCATTTTTGTCTTCTGGCGGTAGGCAAGATGGTTCCAATTGTGAAGCTTTCTCTGCTCCCTGTTCATTAGGAATTCAACTCAGTTCCATGGAATGATCAATGGAAAGAAAAGATACAAGCATTTGCTGCCTATCCCTGAGAGGGAGAAGGGGGGGAAAAAAGAAAAAGAAAAACAAGGAAATAAGAAGATCTGAAACAGCTGTGACAAAAGCCATTGAAGATACAGTACGTTACTAAAATAAACCATGAGTCTCAAGATAACTCTCATCTTGACCTTACGTCTTCCTCCCTAGCTTGAGTGCTTAAGTACATATTGTGTGAATCTCTGCTTTTTTCCATCCATCCTTATTCAAGTTGCTGAGAAAGAATTGCACACTTTTTATTTTTATTTATTTGTTTGTCAAACATGTACAAGATAGCAGGTATAGGTATAAACATAAACATAATCAAAGTGAATACAGATAGATGAGGACAATAGGACAGTAGGAGAGGGTTGGGTAAATTCTCATAAGAGGAGTATGGGTGACCAAAGTTCATGTTTTTCACTTCATAATCATATTGTCAGCAGTTTGCATTTTCTCCGGCTTCCCAAACTTTGCTTAAATTCCAGGGCTGTCATTTTGAAATTACTCCAATTGGCATTTTTTTTAAAGATCAGGAAGTATATATAAGCCAGAGAGATTGCACAGGGATGAATCAAAACAAGAGCACCCTACACTTCCTTGCAACAGTATAGTAATTTAAAAAACTTAATAAAAGATATATTTGACTAAGATGCAAGAGAAAAAGAGAAAACTCTCTTGCCATGGAATTTTTGTAGTGAATCAGAGGACTGATTTTGACACAATATTAATAAGATACATAAATCATTAACTATTTTTGTAGCAGGCATATGAAAGGGCTTTGAAGGAAAGATAAGTAAAAACTATAGATTAGATGCATTTCATAAAATGAATTGATGGAACAAAATAATGTGAGTCCATGCAGCACTGAGTCAACCTTGAACCTATACATACAGTATAATGCAGTTGGTTCTTCATTTTGAATGAAAATGAACAGAAAATGAACAGAATATTATTAAATGTCAAATGCTGAAAGTTCATTCAGGATATATTGATATATCACCCAACTTTATATTCTTACCTGAAAACTGAAGACCATTGAGAAAACTCATCTTCCTTCCTTCCTTCCTTCCTTCCTTCCTTCCTGTAACAGATTCAGAGATATGTTAATTGTGGATTAGGCACCTAAGCTGGTATGTATAAAGAAGAACTGAGTTGGCTCAGGGAATGGTGTTTCCCTTCTTGGAGATATAATCACCTAGGTTTCATGTCTGGCCCCAACTGCAAGCTTATCATCCAGGAAGCCTTGAGGGCTTTCAGAAGCTCTACAGATAATTGGATGTCAGACTCTTTGGCTGAAGATGGAGTGTAGAAATTACTTGGATTCAGTGCTGCTCTCCCTGCTGCACAGCATCATCCCAAGGTTCAAGGTTGACTCAGCCTTCCATCCTTCCAAGGTGGGTAAAATGAGGACCCAGATTGTTGGGGGCAATACGCTGACTCTGTGAACCGCTTAGAGAGGGCTGTAAAGCACTGTAAAGCGGTATATAAGTCTAAGTGCTATTGCTATTGCTATCCCAGCCTTGCCCCTAGAGCAGGGGTGTCAAACTCAAGACTCGTGGGCCAGATTTGACCCATGGGGTGCTTAGATCTGGCCCGCAGGGTTGCCCTGAAAACAGTGAAGGACCAGCCTGTGGTACCTCTGCTAGCAAAAATGGAGGTCGGGAGAGCCATGTGTGGCCCTCCCGAGCTCCGTTTTCACTGGCAGAGGGTTGCAGGAGGCCATCCCAGCTGACAACGGAGCTTGATCAGGAGCCCATTTTCACTGGCAGTGCTCAGGCCACCACAGGTGCCCTCCCGACATGACTGACATCAAGCTGGCCATTCCCACCCTGGCCACGTCCACCCCAGCCCCCCAAGGTCAAACACAACCCTGATACGGCCCTCAATGAAATTTAGTTTGACACCTCTGCCCTAGAGTGTAGAGTTGGGGGCACCAAGAGTTCATGGTTACCATGGATCTGATCCAAGTTGTTGAAGACCTGACACAAACTCTAATTTGAGTAGAGTTAAACCCTACAGAGATGCCTAGAGTGCCATTGGAGAAAGGTGAAGAGTGAATTGGACAGTGTGTGAGCATTACACTGCCAGCACTTTCATTCCCCAAACATTTGGATACAGTTTGGAGAACATGTTTAACTCTCTTCATTTCCACTGACTTGGCAATATTAAGAACAAGAGTGAAAATCACCACCTCACCATGGGTTGCCACAGGTCATATAGCAATAACAATGAATCTTAACCTTCACTTCAAACCAAGGGGAAGTAGGATAGATTACTTCCTTGCTTTATGTGCAATATTTTGCCTGATTGTCTACAACAGACAAGAGGAATCTCCTGGTTCTTACTGGAAAAGGGGGTGGGTTGTTAAGCCATTATGCAGCTTTCCCCTTTGAAGGGGAACTTTTGCTAGTATAATTGCAAAACTAGAGCTGGAGACCGAGGCAAGGGGTGAAAAGAGTTTCCACAAGAGCAAAGAGGGCACAGCAACTGAAAACAATGAAACAAACCAGCTTCACAATGGTTTTAGCTAGAAAGAAATTGGCTCAGCTGAATAGAAAAAGCACTGTGGTTGCAAGCTATGAGGTATTTGGGGATTCTTCTGTTTCTCACTATAAACTAAAAACCAGGTAACAGACTTCAAGTTCAGATTGAATCTAAATAGAGGGAGTCTTAAAAAGTTGCCCAGTTGAACAAAGAACAGCATATGAGTAAAATGAAAGAAACTCTGGGTTAGTTTAACTTCCTCTTTCCTTATTTCTAAGGCTTCCAGGTTTTCTCATTATGTGTTTTATCAGCGGTTGAAGTACGTTCCTTCAAAATTGTCAAGAGCAGTTCTACTTTGATTAGAAACATCTCTAAAGCTATCAATGCTGAGCACATTTCAAGTTATTGGAATGGAAGCAACCTATCACATCTTCAATAGCGTTGAGAATTGGCTGTGGAACATATTGATTGGGGCAGCTTGCACTTCTGGGAATGAACTGCGCCAGAGGTGGGTTTCAGCAGGTTCTGACCAGTTCTGGAGAACCGGTAGTGGAAATTTTGAGTAGTTCAGAGAACCGATAAATACCACCTCTGACTGGCCCTGCCCCCATCTATTCTCTGCCTCCCGAGTCCCAGCTGATCGGGAGGAAATGGAGATTTTACAGAGTCCTTCCCCTGCCACGCCCACCAAGCCACATCCACCAAGCCACACCCACAGAACCGGTAGTAAAAATTTTTTGAATCCCACCACTGAAGTGCGCCAAGAAACCCCTGAACCACAGCATATTATATCCCTGGCCTTCCTGAGCTCACACTACACTGCAACAGCACCTCCCAAGTCATGTGTAGCCTGCACTGGCCCTCCCAGGGTCTCCCTCATACCTGCTGTAGCCCCCCCCATACTCCTTACTGAGACTCCTTCTGCTTCCTGCTTAAGAACCCATGCATGTGGAGTTAGGATGGCACCCTGGACTGCTGGAATTGCTGTTGCTAAGGGATGCAATCAAATGTATCACATTTTATTTCCATAGCGATGGAAATTCTTGTCCCATTTGTGGCATAAGTCAAGAACTACCTGTATTGATATTGATGTGCTCTACAGATATGGTGCATAATGGAAGTATCAAGAAACTAGAAAGAATGAAATAAAAGGTGGAAAATAAACAGTTAGGTCCCAGTGATGTAGTAGTAGCATTTGGAGCTCTGATCACTAAGCTGGGAGAGTGGCTCCAATAGACCCCAGGAATGACACCAGAACTCTCTGTCCAGAAAAAATGTAGTGCAAGGAACAACTAAGATCCTGTGCAGAACCCTTAATTTCCAAACTTCTGGTCGAGGAACTGAGACTGAGGAAGACAGAGACTACCCATAAGGGTCAGAAGGGCTTTTTTTTTTTAACATAATAACCATATAATAACCAGAAGATGCAATAAAGAACCACTGAACTATAGTGCTAATAAAATCAGAAAAAAACAGAAAAAATATAGAATGAATGAGTGATATTTGTAGAAACTAAAAGAATATTCATAAAATGTTAATATAGAGCTATCTCAGTTCTTTTACATAGCATTAAATCTAGTCATATAGACCATTTTTTGCTCCATCCTCCCAATTTTAGTACCATATGGTATTTTGATACAATATTTATATAATCTGCCTATATTCTCAATATTCTATGATGTAAATATTACATGTAAGTTAATGAGAAGAATACAAAAGTGGATGTTCTATCAATATTAATTATAATTTTGAATGTATTATAATACATTATAATTATTATAATAATTATAATTAACTGACCTATCTTCAAAATCAAATATAATAAATATCTAGTAAAAGGAGAAAATGAAACAATATATCTGTTTTGCGATATGGGGAATCCTCCTTTAATGACCATTCATTCAATGAATTTGAACTTATGATGCTGCTAAACTACTGGTCCTTAAAGTTCCAGTCATCACAACATTCCATTGGTGGGTTGCTGCCGGTTCGAACCGGTTCTCCCGTACCGGTAGCAGAAAATTGCATCCGCTCGCCAAACCGGCAGCGATGGCCAGCTGTCCACACCCCTGAACTGGTTCTCCGGTTGCCGCGGCTGGCAAAAAAACCCCTCTGCGCATGCACACTTCTGTCGCGATGCAAACCGGTAGGGAAGGTAAGTAGAACCCACCCCTGCAACATTCCTCCCAATCACATGATCAACAAAAAAAGTCAATAAGGAAGCCAGTAGGGTGTTGCAAATGGCGATCATGTGAAGCTCTCACTTAATAACTAAATAAATGTGATAATTTGCTTAATGATGGCAACTGGAGGTGCTAGGATTGCCATTGCTAAGCAGCGCAGTTACAGGATGTCACACTTTGCAATTACATTGCTTAGCAACATATTCTGATCCTAATTACTGTTGTTAATTGAGGATTGCCTGTTATAGTTTCCATTTTAAGGTATATTGCTTGTTATTAAAATCTCCACCATTGCATGGTATATAGTAGGGTCTCCTGCTTGAGCAGGGAACTGGACTAGAAGACTTCCAAGGTCCCTTCCAGCTCTATTCTGATTGATTGATTGATTGATTGATTGATTGATTGATTAAATCCCCTTAGCCCAATCTACCTGTGATCTGCCTAAAGTGTAACTTCACTAGTTAATAGGTAAATCAGTCAGCTTGCAAACCTACAGCCTGGTCTACTTCTTGGCTGTGCACTAGTGAACCTGCCTCCCATACATGGGTCTCAGATGGGATGGGATGGGATGGTCAAACTCATTGAGAATAAACAGTGGAGTACCTCCAGATCTGGGGGACCCAAATATATCTGTCTACTGGCTAAGGTAAGCTAACAAATTATGCTAGCTTATGACTTCACCTGCCTATCTGAGAAAAACGTTGAGTGTGATGAATGTGTTATGCTTCTTAGAGGCAGAGTGATGGAGTTAGTCAGATGGAGACCTTTCGTTTCTGCATCCTCTATCTTTCATAGCTCATTTCAGCTCATGCTCTTAGGGACCCAAAGCAGCTGTTTACACAGTCACACCTTTCAACTGATGTGGCATGTGGTTCGTTTCTGTCACTTTTCTTTTATCCACCACTCTGTAACCATTCTGGATGCCCACACTTCCAAATCTGAGAAAGCTCCACGGGGGAAGTTCTCATGATGCCTCCCCATTGGGATTTATTAGAATTGGGGGTGTCAAGGAGTCAGGAGAGAAGTTTGCACACTGGGAGATTGGCCATCTCAGAACTAAAAGCAAATGCAAGCACTCCACCCATCACCCTTGAAAATGTCACTGAATGTCACTGAAATTTCCCCTTTCTGTTGACAGAAGTGTTTACCAAGGTTGGAAAAAAAGAGCAGAATTTTTGAGCACTAATTGCCAGTCATGTGTGTGGCAATTCCTCCTTCAAGTCTTTTTGCTCAGATTAGGGAAGTGTAAGTTAAAGCCAATGAAGAGGTAAAAATGGATCTAAAGCTTAGAAGAACCTGAAAGAAAACTTGTGCTAAGAAGTTAGTATTTCATTTGTGTTTAACAGTGTTGACAGATGACCTCTTTTACTGGCTGATCACTTTTACTGACATATGGCAGCCAGGACATTTTAAAAGATTCTGAAAAATCTCCAGGGGGCACAAAAAATGTTTATTTGAGCTTCCAGGAAGCATACACTTTCTTCTCCATGAGCCTACATCAAAATATATATTTCTCTATTGAAATCAATGGCCCAATGCATGGGAATGTGATTAAAAAACCCCAAATGCCGAAATGATCACTTGGATTATATTTTAAGTGGAGGGTGCCCATCCAAAATTTGGTTCAGTGTTTGAAACGATCAAATAAACCTGTCACAGATCAATCATTGAAAGCTGTATAATAAAATCATTTCAAATACTGTAGCATATTTTTGATAGTCTCTTCCACAAATGGGGCTTAAAAAATGAATTGCATTGCCTCATTACAAAAGTCCTGCCGATGATATTTTGATAGTTATATTCTGTGCCTTGTAGTGCATTATCATCTCTTACATGAGCCAGGAAAGTATTCCTTCACAGTTTACAAGAGCATGGTAAAAAAAAAAATATCTGTGAAGACTGGACATTCCTGAAATCCTTTCCTTTTGATCTATTTTCACATTTTTCATTACATTATTTGAATTTCTGGACTAGATGTAAGAATGAGTAGAAGAATCTTGTGTTGTTTTTAGTGGTTTTAAATGTATCCTCTGCGTCTTTTCAGATCTGCAGAGTAAGTATGTCAAAAGTTGACTAAGATAATAAAGATAAATACATTAACATCTGGAAAATAAGCAACTCTGTAATGAAAAACCAGGAAAATGGGATTAACTCAAAATAATAATAGTAAATAAAACCAGACATGCAGATGCCAGATGATTTTGTCATCTCAAAAATACTTTTTTTCTATTTCTGTTTCACTGGCTGCCTTCATTTTTTTTAAAAAAATAGATCAACAGTGAGAAAGGAAGATATATGTATCCTATTAAAGAAAGTAACTATTCTGATTTGTTTTGTATTGCTTTGTTTTTCTGGAGTTTGTATTCTTCTCTGATCCAACTGGACTCTGTTGAAAAAATATGTTTTGTTTTGAACTAATTTGGTTTATTCCTTTCTCACATGGTAATATAGTTGAAGGCTCCATTCAGAGTCTTCCTTGTAGAACATTATAAAGTTTACAATAAAACAAAACAAGCTGAACCTTAGAAATCTGATAGGTGCAAGCAAATATGTTGATTTTAGCTTTTATACAGTTGCTCATATTCCTCACCACAAATTGGTTTCAGTCCCATTTTTACATTAAGATTTTATTTCATAAAGTCTGCATAAATGTAGACAAAATGCATTTTGAACATATTGTACATATTTTCTCATTATGATAACTTTTGTAAGGAATTATCCTTTTATTTGCCTAAAACATGCACAAAATTATATAAAAAATTGACATGATTTAAGGTATTTTGTCTATACTTTCCCCAAGATATAATTTTTATTTATGCATTTTTAATTTATACATTTTGTGCACACTTTTTGAATTGTGAAATGCATTTTGAAATTCTGAAAAGCATCCATTTGGTATTCAACCTCTTTCCAATGTTCATATTATTAGATGCTGTTAACTGGGAAACTCATCAAAAATAAAAGCCAAATAATTCCTGTGCTATCTTTAATAGAGGTAAGTTGTAGTGATTAAGCTTTTAAAAACCCAAATTATAATATTGTGTGAGTTTAGAGATAGAGAAAACGTATGTATATCTGTGGTTTTTCTGTGCTCTGATTTATTTTTAATGAAAGAAACTGACTGACTGACTTTATGAAAGCATTTTTGCCTAGGAAAATTGTAATTGTAGTATTGTAATATTAGGACCAGCATGCATATACATGTACTGACTTCAGGTGTTATATATTCAGATTTAGATGTTGAATACGCTACTTTGTTTGATGGTTTGCAAGAGGCAGCCAAAGGGGCTGAACAAATCATGTGCTAAACTTCTTTGCAATAAGAAATATTGCCACATTGCTTTATAATCGACTTCTTAAAGGGACAAAAACTCTACCGTGATAATGATACATTTCAAACTAGTCACACTGCTGTTCCATGAGGCTTTCCTGCCAGTGTTGCAGATGAACGCTGAGTGCTTAAGTAGTTGCTAAGTAGTAAAGTAGTAACATCATTCTGTGCATATAGTCAAGATGGCCACATGGCCACAGAAATGTCTTTGGACAACGTTGGCTCCCTCGGCTAAGAAACAGAGATGAGTACCACCCCCTAGAGCAGGGGTGTCAAATTCAAGACCCGGGGGTCAGATCCGGCCCACAAGGTACTTAGATCTGGCCCGTGGGGCTGTCCTGGAAACAGTAAAGGACCAGCCCATGGTGCTTCTGCCAGTAAAAACGGAGCTTGGGAGGGCCACATGTGGCCCTCCCAAGCTCCATTTTTGCTGGCAAAGGGTTGCAGCAGGCCGTGGCAGCCAAAAGCAGAGCTCGGGAGCAGTTTTTGCTGGCAGAGCACTTGGTGCACCACAGGTGCCCCTGATACAAGTGATGTTGACCTGGCCATGCCCACCCTAGTCATGCCCCCCCGGCCCCCCGAGGTCAAACACAACCCTGATGCGGCCCTCAATGAAATTGTTCTGCCCTAGCTACGGACCCCAAAGAACGCAGCACACACAAAGTCTGTAGCAACCTTAGTTTACTAATTAAGGACTACTAATAAGCTTTCTTAGTAGTCGTTCAAACACAAATACAGTTTAAATCAGTCTTTTCTGAACACCGGCTGTTAATTCAACTTCATTAACAGCCAGCAAGAGTCCAAGGAATAATAACTCAATTCTGAGGAAACAGTCTTTCAGATAACAGTAATCTTACTGTGGTTGGGCAAAACGCCCAGAAGCAATTTGCAGGAAAAATGACGAGAGAGAGAACAAGAGCCGATCAGACTTTTCTGGAATCAAGACACGAAGGAATATGAATGAAGTTGTTTCCTGCAAATTGGCTCAGTCCTCGTCATCCCTTAAATAGGCAGGCCCTGGCTGAATCCCTGCCTCTGGCACCGAGTCCTCTCCAGCCTCCTCACTGTCCGACTCGGGTACCAGCTGCACAGGCAGCTGGCAAATCACACCAGCCTCCTCGCTGTCGGAACCAGCTACCAGCTGCACAGGCCACTGGCAGACCACAACAGAAATCAAGTTTGATTTCTGCCCTAGAGTGAGACATGACTGATCAGGAGAAACCTTAGCACTTACAGTAGATTTATATATCGCTTCACAGTGCTTTACAGCCCTCGCTAAGCAGTTTACAGAGTCAGCATATTGCCCCCAACAATCTGGGTCCTCATTTTACCCACCTTGGAAGGATGGAAGTCTGAGTCAACCTTGAGCCGGTGAGACTCGAACTGCCAAACTGCTGGCAGCTGGCAATCAGCATCATTCTGTGATTTTAAAAAATGGCAAGGAAAATCACAGGCACCTTTCTATGCATTTTCCCTTAATATACTTGGTAACTGGGTTCCCACTACTTAACCAGTTGTAGTTAAGGATCTAGAATGTTGTATGAACCAATTCACCTTAGAACCTCAGTACTGGGGCAAAAGCAGGGTAACTTTATTCCCACATTGTACCAGAGCAGTCGTTAAGTCAAAGTATCTCCCCTGGTGAGGCATTTAGTACAATTCCTAAACCTAGCATGCTTTAGAAAATTACCATGGATAAATTTCCAGTTTAGTTTGCATCCCAAATCCTGTATAGTCAGCCACCATATCCAGGTCAGAGCAAACACACAGCTAACAGAAATATATTTATTCATTAATGATGAAAAATGATGTTTATTCATTAAACACTAGTATGCAAGAAAACCAGTCAGTTGCAAACTGAGATAAAAGACAAGCAAAGCAGGGGCAGAATAGGACATGAACAACAGGCAAGAGCTAAAAGAGATTATTTAATAATAGAAATCTGTATTATCTAAAAAGCACAAAACTTTCCAGAACCCCTGGAAACCATATCTAGCTTTAACCCTTGACATACATACTGTAGCAGCAGAATAAATATGAAAATTAGGATATCAGATGATCCCTCCTCCTTAGTTCATGTTCAAGGCAACAATTTAGGAATGATGTATCCAAGAAAAAGCTATGGAGCGTGACCAAACCCTGTATAGTCAGTTCTCCAAGGAAATAAGCTGGAGGTTATAAACCGACAAGAGCACAAGCTGTCCATTACAAAATCATTACTAAGGCCTGGAAACATGCCACACACCTCCCAACCCCATGTGTAGCACTCAAGCTGCTGGTGTAAGTTTGGCCAAAGTCAAAAAGGCCATGATGCAATGGAGTTTTCCTGGTGCACTCCTGGCCCAAAGTCTGATGGGATACTAATCCTTGACCAGTCAGCATGAATCTTTGCTTTAAGATCCCAAAAGAAGGAGCCTTAACTGGGTAGTAACTGAGTGGATTAAGAACATTGTAGGAATGCAGCCATTGTGCATCTATCTTTCCCATATTAAGTTTTGCATTTTTCCCCATTAACAAGCTTGGTTTTGCAGTCAGTTTCCCCTCAGACATATGCTTATTTATATGCAGGTTTGGGGCTGAAGGCTGCATCATAAAATTCAGGAAAATGTGCAGTTTGATCCATATATTCCAGAAAGCAAAAAGGATGTGAACCAACAACATTTTTGTCGTCCTTAATTATCTCCCACTTTAAGTCTAAAGTTTTATTTAAATTGTGTGTGTATGTGTGTGTATGAAGAAGTAAAAGGGGGGCGGGAGAGAACTGCATATATTCCCTTCTCAAAAATTGTTTTGTATAGTGTACTGAACCACATTTTGCATTCATGCTAAAAGAATCTTGGCCATCTACCCAAAGAGCATGAGAACTGGCCCAGAGGAGTAACAGCAGAAGACAGCCAAGAGAAAAATACTTAATGTATCATTTAAAACCCAATTTAGTGTTTGCCTTCGGAAGCCTTAATTTATATGAAGAACTTCATTAGTTTTTTCCTAGAATGGACAGGTATACATACCCAATTTTAACAAATGATCTGTTGAAAGCAAACCAAAAATTTGCCATGAGTGTTTGGACACACAAGACCCAAAAGATGTCAGAATTCAACTACAAATGGATATTATTTTAAAGCAGTCAAGTACTTTGACAATAAAACAATTTCCCATAGTAGAAATGAACATTTTATCTTCATGGATGGGCTCTAGTGAAACAAACTCAAAGTTTAACTCTAGCACACTTTAAACCAAGTTGACACAATCTCGGTTTCTTTATACATTACAGCATTAGTGTGTAGTGTTTTGGCTGTTGGTGGATGCTTAATGTCTGAACATTGAGATTATTTAAATGCCATCTCATGCATCATACACTTGGAACAGCTGTGCAACTGAATCCCTTACAGATGTTCAAGTTTATCTAATGTACATGGAGAAGCAGGTCTATGGAAACCAAATCTACCACTCATCTATTTATGTTTGTCAGAAGGTTCACAGAGAGATTCTTTGTGTGTCATGGATACCACTCATTTAGGTCTTCCTTGTCTGCTTCACTTAGAATACAATGGAATGGAATGAAATTGGCAGATGAATTTGAAGACCCTTCGTTGGCAGAAACAGTAGATGAGGGTCAGAGGAGCTTAAAAAAATGGTTGCAGAAGGATGGGAGAGGTGAATTTTGGAGGTCAATATTTTTGGTGGGCATGGAAAGGATGCTAATGGGAAAGGCCTGTGCTGTGCTTGAGGATTTATTGGGTCCTTGGAGGAGCTCTCTTTGTTTTTAATCTGGTTCTATTTAGGGTTGACTCTACAGTTTTTGTTTTCTTCCATAAAATGGTTGAAAACATGTCTCCAATTTTGGGAACTGTGATTGGAGATGGTCCTGAGGTTGCAGAGAAGATTTTGTGAGGCCATATACAGTCCTGGCTTTCAGACTGCTTTTCTTTGAAACAGGATATTTCTGAGAGAAATTTAATTTACCTATATGTGACATAATATTACATCCATGTGTCATTACATACGAACCACTTTCTAGAAAACAGCAACTATGAAATGCCACTGGACAACCTTACAGTCTAAACAGGTTCTAGCTTTGACAACGTAATTAACTATCTAGATCAAGTCTTGCTTTATGTTCATTATCTGTAAAGAAATTGAAACGTACTAGTGGAAAAACTAATATCAACATCCCTTGATTTCTACAGAAGCATATACATATAGTAGGTTTTTTTCCCCAAAAGGAAGAGAGTGGTTTACCATTTCCTTCTTCTAGAGAGTTTTGTTTGATTTCCCAGTCCAGTCCAGTGATGTGATGGAATATCTACAGACTTTGGAACACAAAGGAGAAACTACAACCATAACAGGAGGAAGCAGGGACATTATATAAAGGTTTTTCTGAACTGGTGGAGAGGGGAACATGAGAAAGAAATTCACAGATTCTTAATTCCACTGGGTGAAGAATTTCTCTGGTAGGCTTTCAAAATTCTTTTACCTTACCCTGCTGAAGAGCTTTCCAGAAATTGAAGTGGTTCTTGTTTCCTGAGTTAGCCTGCTTAGAGGCTTAACATTTCCTTCTTCAACTTGGTGGCAGATGAGTAAAAAATGCTAGTACTAGGTGAGAATTATGGGGGTTAGTTCCATTTTATTTGGAGAGCATTACAATGGGCAATTTGGATGTACAGATATAGCAATAGCACTTAGACTTATATACCACTTCACAGTGCTTTACAGCCCTCTCTAAGCGGTTTACAGAGTCAGCATATTGCCCCCAATAATCTGGGTCCTCATTTTACCTGACCTCAGAAGGATGGAAGGCTGAGTCAATCTTGAGCTGGTGAGAACTGAACTGCTGAACTACTGGCAGCCAGCAGTCAGCAGAAGTAGCCTGCAATATTGCATTCTAACCACTGCACCACTACGGCAGCAAATAATGTTCATGTAAGTATTCCCAACAAATGTCAATATGACAAGTGTGCACTGTGTAGATATCAGATGCAAGTACCCTGTTTCCCCCAAAATAAGACATCCCCTGATAATAAGCCCAATTGGGCTTTTGAGTGCATGGCAATAAGGCCAAGCGCTTATTTCAGGGTTCAAAAAAATATAAGACAGGGTCTTATTTTTGGGGAAACACGGTAAATTGCTGGCAGATTTTGTGGTGTCATGAAGTACATTTTGCCATTTGACAACAATTCCCCATAGATGCCCATGGAGGTTGGGAAAAAATTAAAGAAAGAATAAACTTTAAAAAGTTTCATTAATGGGTTTTACATTGTACTAGAGTAGTACAAGTATTATTGCAACACGCTCTACATGGGGCTACCCTTGAAGAGTGTTCGGAGACTACAATTGGTCCAGAATGCGGCTGCGCGAGCTGTCGTGGGTGCACCTAGGTACACCCATATTACACCTATACTCCGCGAGCTGCACTGGCTGCCTATTGGTCTCCGGGCACAATTCAAGGTGTTGGTTATTACCTTTAAAGCCCTATATGGCTCAGGGCCAGGTTATCTTCGAGACCGCCTTCTGCCACATAGCTCCCAGAGACCGGTACGATCCCCCAGGGTTGGGCTCCTCCAGGTCCCGTCAGCTAAACAGTGCCAACTGGCGGGCCCGCGGGGGAGGGCCTTCTCTGTGGCTTCTCCGGCCCGCTGGAACCAGCGACCCCCTGATCCGGACCACCCCCACACTGCTGGCCTTCCGGAAAGCGGTGAAGACCTGGCTCTTCCGGCAGGCTTGGGGCCGTTGATCTCGCCTCTGTAATTGGCGAGGTCCGGCCATGAAACGGTATGCATGAGTTTTTAACTGTTTTTAATTGTTTTTATTATGGTTTTTTTAACGGTTTTTTATATTGTTGTGAGCCACCCAGAGTCCCTTGGGAGTTGGGCGGCATACAAATTTAATAAATAATAATAATAATAATAATACAATGAAATAAAATACTTAAAAAGCAATAAATTATCTGCAATCAATTATTTTGTATCTTGAGTAATTTTTGTCCTTAAATTGTCATGATTTCCCCCTCACTAGTGTGTACAAAATGTGATGGACACTACTCACATAGAATAATGAACATTGTGCAGTCACAATGCATTGAGGACATTGTCTGGAAAGTCACCTGCATTCACAGTCAAACCAAGAGCCGAGCCCTTGTAGAAGGTTGAAGTGACTTACAACTGGCCACAGGATGAGGAAAGATGAACTATTGTGACCATCTAATTTTTAGAGGATTGTCTTATGTTTCAGGGCACCATCTGCATTTCAAATTATTGTGATTACTTCTACATATCATAGATAAATTTGCAAATATCATTCAAGTGTTATTTCAGCCCCTAGTCTAGGGTTTGAGGTTTAGATAGCTTTCTTGGAATTTCATAATGTTCTCATGACTTTATATAGTAAGGATCTCCCAAGAGCTGAATACAACTACTGAATGCTTTCTTGCCAACAATGTGAAAGAAAATTGATTATTGTCTTCTTTTGGAATATTTTTTTAATTTCCCAAGGATTCTCTAATAGTTTCTCATCCAACTACTAATCAGATCCAGTCTTGTTTGGCATTTTGGAAATCAACCAAAGTAAGCTAGTTGTTGCCACCAGCTACGACTTTGACTCTGACGTTCAAATGACATTTGGCTAATGGGTCATATCTTTATTCACCACATTGTTAATAAACAATAATCATATACACATTTATTTGGAAATAACTATCTGAGCATAGTTATATTTTGATAGTATTGCCACAGTCTTATATGATTGCATGTCTATTGTCCTTCCCTTTAAGAAGCCACTTTGTACTAATTGTACCAATATCCAAAAGCTTGATTTAGAGCACAAGCTGGATACAGAGCAATGGGACAACGCATCCATCTCTCTGTCTCACACAAATTCAATACAATATATACAAATCCACTACAGCTGTAATTTAATGCTTAAAAAAATTGCAGGCAGTTTGTATAAATGCCCCTGATTCCTGGCAGCTTCTCATGTCAGCTGTGATCTCCAAGCATAATAAATGCCTTGGTTCAGATTTGCCTTTCACTGCATGTCGGGTTTGTCTGCAGCTCATTAAAATGCTGAAGGCTTTGTCCAAAGTCCAGATGTGTTTTAAATGTAACTCTGCAAGTTATAACTGAATGTCCTGAAGGATCTATCCTGTCTTTACTAGTTTACTAGTTTCTATTTCACCACTAAGCACCATGTGATAAAATCACTACAGCCAGCAATAATTATTTTGGGGGAGGAAGTAACAACCAGCAACTCAAGTTCATTGCATTTTTAAAAAATAAGCATTTGGCATTATGCAATCTGAAAACCAAAATCTGGAAAAGAATATCCTGACCCAGCATAGCTAAGTGCAGTAGATATATTAAGCCAGAATTTTAAGTCTTTTGGAAAATCAAGTCTTAGTTGCAGAGAAGGGATGGAAATCATTTTGCAATGGGGAAACAATATGCAAGAGGAATATACTTAACTCTTTGCTCCACTTTCTGAAGTAGAAATGACCCTATTCAATCAGATTTATTCAAGCTTCATTTGGAGCTGGCAAAATTCCTCAAATCACATTCATTGAATTTCTCACAGTGACTCTGTCAAAGCAATTGAGTTGACAAGTTTCAGCAAATCATCACTTTCACCGATTGCTTTAAAGACTCTCTTAAAGTTCTTTGTTACTTCAGTGAAGTAAAATTTACTCTATCCCTGAAACTTTGGCAAGCTTTCATTTACATCTATTCTTCAGGAAATTTAAGACAATAACCCTTTGGAATTAGGTTTTTCTCCAACGTCCCTTTCATATTCTTCGTGCAACACTGCAAATGGGAACGAAGCGTGTCTTGAGGTGAAAGACCTATGAAGACTGAAGTCCTACCACAGTGAGAGCCCTGAACATTCAAACAAACATACCACCATTTGTGCTGCTGAAAGTGCAATTGTAGTTTCAGAGTACAATATTCTGCTCAAAGTACAGTTATCATGTGCAATAGTCATGAAAGGGTCAGTGCACATTATGCAGTCAGTTCAATAGTATCAGCTAAAATTAATTTAAATTGTAATTCAACCAATCTCACCATAATGTATAGTTAATAGAAGTGGGCAGATACTGGAAACCTTTAGGGATCAGATACACAATCTTATATCAGTGGTGGGTTTCTCTTACCTTCCATACCGGTTCGGAAATGTGTGTGTCATGTCAGAAGTGTGCGCTGTGTGCGTGCGTGCACATCACATCCAGGTACTGACACTCTGCGCATGTGCAGAAGCCTTTGTACATGTGCAGAGGGTTGTTTGCCAGCCGCTTTCAAGCAGCGGCGACCGGGGAACTGGTTCGGGGGTGTGGCAAGCCAGCCTTCACTACCGGTTCGGCGTCCATGGCCAAATTTCCACCACCGGCTTGCGCAACCCACCACTGTCTTATATTCCATGCACTGGAGACATTTGGGCATAGCTATTAGATATCTATCTTGCAAACTAAGTGGAGAAATCCCTTTTTCAAAGCAATCCTCCGCATTCCCTACCCAGTTATTTAGTACTATGTCTGCAAAAGGAAACCAGGAAACTGATTTTAGATAAAAAGGAAAGTAAAACTAAAATGTTCTAATTGATAGATACGTAAAGGAGTTCCTGTGGATTTTACTCCACTAGTTATAGGGGTCATCTCTATTTCAAGGCCATTGAGCCAGCACTGTCCAAATATGTTTCTGTGGTCATGGGGCCAGCACGATATCATGGAGCATTATTACCTTACCACCAAAGTGATACCTGTTTATCTACTTGCATTTGCATGCTTTCAAACTGCTAGGATGGCAGGAGCTGGGGTGAGGATGGAAGCTCACCCCATCGAGTGGCATTCGGGTCTTGAACCTAGGCTGCTGGCTTTTCAACCGACAAGCTCAGCAAGTGAACCACTGAGCCACCACTCCACCCCTAATGGATGCATAAGAAGCCCGCTTTGTCAGCCAAGTCAGATGCATAGTGTCTCCTTATGGTTGGTCCTAGAAGTGCTGGAAGATTATCTATACAACATAGTGCTTTTTGGAGCTATGTTATAGAAATGCCCTATCTGTACTGATTTCGCATTCTCTCTAAAAATTAACAGAGTCATTACTGTATATTTCACACTATAGAAGAATCTTCAAATGTGGATTTTTCATCTGAATATCCTTCTCTCTTCCTTCTAGTATCTATTCAGGATATATGATGATCCCCAGTTCCTCAGCTATTTAACTAAGTTTACCACTAACTCAAGGTTATTTCAAAATTGTTACTCAATTTTATACAGCTTGCAAATCACAAGAAATTTCTTTTTGCTCTTTTAGATATTTTCCTTCTCTTTTTTTGTGGTTATTCATACAGTATATCTCTTCAAAGAAAATAGAATAATGCAAAATATACACCAGAGTTTCCCTGAAGTTAATGAAATTTAGAGGATACATAGGACTCTGCATGATATAATACCATGAACTAATGTAAGAGATATGGACTGCAGAACTCAGGACAACTATCCTATGAGATTGGAGAACAAAGTTGGTTTTTTAATATCTCATCACTGCCAACTAGTGGCTGTCTGGAGCTTAGCAGCTCAGATTAACCTTCAGTTAATTTATCCTATTACTATAAAAGGCTTTTGCCATGCCTACTTTTATGCCATTTTGGACAACAAATAACGTATTTATTTTATATAGTTTTGCCGCATTACTATGTAAATATCACAAATTTACAGATGTAATTAAAATAAGGAAAGAAATTTTACAAAATAATTTGACAAAATAATAGGGTTGATACAAAACATATTTTGCATCATTTTGACACAGGTGGGATCAGGAAACAACAATATTAATCCTCTTCTGATCAAATCATTCTTTAAGATGGTTAATCATAATTTATTTTTAGACTTATTCTGTGGGTTGAATAAGAAACTTGATATCACATGAGTAGATTTTTTTACATTCAGAAACAGCAGGAAATGATGTTTAGATTTATATTCCATCTTTCATTCATGAGCTCAGGGCAGTCATTCCCTTCTCCTGTTTGTAATTTCAACAGGTTCGTGAAGTAGAGTCCTTCGGGAGTTGGGCGGCATATAAATTTTATAAAATAAAAATAAATAAAAATAAAATAAGTAGAAGGGTTGAGACGGTGTGAGTGACCCAAAGTCACCTTTTGTCCTATTGAGGGATTGATGTGAAAGCCCTGGCAGATGTGCTTTCAGCTTCCATTGGGCTCCAGCTTCATCTTATTTCCCTTTTTAAAAATCCACACACAGGTGCTGAGATTGCACTTCATGATGAACTCTTTGATCACAGAAAGTGAAAATCATGTACCAAGCAGTTGCAGGCTTGAGAAAGGCTAATGAAGTCAAGCTGAATCCTGGAAGGATACAGGAACTGTAGACTGATCATTCCCAGGCCCAAGATCTGTTTGACAGAACAATTCAACTATTGTCTTAGATCTATTTTGACATAAGAGCCCCAGATGGCTTGTTTGACATAGAGAGCCTTTGGTGTCTAGAAGTTTTAATTGATACAAAATGAGGCATCTACGGTACCGATTGGAGTACCATACTGTAAATGCATCATGTCTACAGTATACTGTATAATGAAAAATACAAGCTGCTTACCAGCTGTTGGGGGGATCTGAAATGTTGATTTTTAATGTTTAAAGTAACAAAAATAACAGCAACAACCAATCCACCATGGGATGCCTCCTTTTTGTAATGGTGGGGTTTATTGCTCTCAATCATGCTAAGGGGTATGCTGATGGTAGTGTAGATACTGACATGGTTTCTCAGACAAGTCTTAGGCAAAGGAGCAGAACAAAGAGTATCCCCATTACCATTATGAATGGTGAAAACTAGTAAACAAATTTCCCTGAATTGGCCATTCCCTAGAGCAACAAGGACTGTGTATGATGCTATAACTCCAAAACATTAGGTGACATCTGGGTTCAGTTTTCTTCTGCTGGTAACCAGGACAAAGAACTGCAAACTGACTGGAAGAAAATCACACACACACACACACACATCTCTCTCTCTCTCTCTCTCTCTCTCTCTCTCTCACACACACACACACACACACACACACACACACACACGCAGAGAGAGAGAGGGAGAGAGAGAGAGAGAGCGAGAGAGAGAGGGAGAGGGAGAGGGAGAGGGAGAGGGAATGAAAATCAAGAAATTATAAAATTCAGAACCATGGAGTTTGGTCAAACATCGATAAATTTGACATTTATATGATCATTTCCATGAAATATTGCAGCAAGGAGAAACAAATTATTGGCTCATTACAAGCTAACTTTTTGATAATGAGAGAGAAATCAAAAGAAAAAGCAAGCATGTAAAACAAGTTAGAAAAGTTTTAAATTTGAAATTGAATGGCATTAATGTAATACAATCAAAGTTACTAATATAGTACTTGGGCAGTCCATGTAATACACTATAAAGCAGGTATTATTGACTAGGCACAAGCTGAACTAGATTGCAACAAGAAATGAAAACTTAGGTATATAGATACCTCAGCATGATGAATATTTAAAAAAAAATGAAAGCAAGGCAAACTGTAGCAAAACATGGCATTGGCTTCAGACTGGATCCATGAAGAAGAAAAAGAAGGATTAATCTTGTAGAATAAGAATGAGATTGCCATAAAATGAGGAAAAATAAACCCTGAGAAGAACAGCAAATGCAGCTTATGAAAAAAGTTGTTCATCTTCTAATACAGAGCTATAGCAAAATTATCCATTATTGAATTTTACTAATAGATATGTCAGGGGGTGCAATGGCTCAGTGGTTAAAGATGCCGAGTTTGTCAGCTGGAAAGCTAACAGCCCAGGTTCAAGACCTGAGCGCCACGTAATGGGGTGAGCTCCTATTACTTGCCCCAGCTCCTGCCAACCTAGCAGTTTGAAAGCATGCAAATGCGAGTAGATAAATAGGTACCACTTTGGTGGGAAAGTAACAGAGTTTCATGTGGCTCAGCCTATAATCATGCTGGCAACAGGACCACAGAAGAGTCTTCAAACAGCGCTGGCTTCCTTGGCTAGGAAACAGAGATGAGTACCGCTCCCTAGATTCAGATATGACTGGAAAGGGGAAACCTTTAATTGTACCTTTAATAGATGTGTCAATATGAAATAACAGTAAAGTAGCTCAAAAAGAAATTGGAAAAGACTATAAAATATCAGGACCTTACAATTGAAATAGAGAGATTATGGAATCAACAGTTTTTCCCATAGTTATTGGATTATTAAGAGTTCTAACAGTACAATAGTCAAAACATCTGGGGAAAAAATGAATTATTGGATCTCATGTCATTCAGCTTACAAAAAACAGCTTTGCTCGGAACCTCACATGTGATATTTGGAAAATTCTTAAGTGCTGAATAAAGTTATTTATTTATCCTAAACCACCAACATTTGCTGAATATTCTGAGGGAGGAAAAAGGAAGAGAAGCTACATCCCCCACCCCCACCCCCGAAAACTGCCTAGATGCATTTCTGTTTGATGTGTTTCTCCTAAGGGTAGTGAAAGTTCATAACTGCAAGAGTTTCCTTTACGGAACATGAGCCCACCTTTTATTGGAATAGGATAATTTGTGCATATGTCTAAAGATCATCGCAGTTTGGTTTAATAAAGGAAGGCTTGAGTCTTCTGAATAAAGTGCTCTGCTGCTTTGCAGATGAACCTTGTATTTCCTGCCAAAAGCCTTTGTGAGATTATGGACAAAATAGCAATAGCACTTAGACTTATATACCACTTCACAGTGCTTTTACAGCCCTCTCTAAGCGGTTTACAGAGACAGCATATTGCCCCCAACAATCTGGGTCCTCATTTTACCCAGCTTGGAAGGATGGAAGGCTGAGTCAACCTTGAGCCGGTCAGGATCGAACTCCTGGAGTGAGCAGTGAGTTAGCCCTGCAGTACTGCATTCTAACGACTCTTTATTTATTATATAAAGCCAATTTCTGATTTATTTCAATAAAAGTTTTAAAATATTTCTGCAAAGAACTTTTTTTTTACATGAAGGCTGCTCAGATATGCTTCCCTGGACATAAACCTTGGGCAAGTTTTCTACCTGATTAGAGCCTCTGCTGAGGTTGAGATCTCTACACAGTCTTCCAGATATACAAACCCTTTTCTGACCATTTGCTGAACTGCCAGACCAGGGGTCGGCAACCCGTGGCTCTGGAGCCACATGTGGCTCTTTCATCCCTCTGCTGCGGCTCCCTGTCACCGGTCAGCTCCACAATTGATAGGGCTTTGGGTTAGGACAGGTAGAGGAAAAAGGGCACCATGCTAGGAGGAGACTCTATGGTGGGGAAACCGCACTTCCGGTCGGCAGAGGAAAAAGGACGCTGTGCTAGGAGGAAACTCTATGGTGGGGGAACTGGATTTCTGGTCAGCTGCAGAATTTAACAGGGGGCTTCCGGTTAGGACTTTTGTGGCTCTTTGAGTGTTTAAGGTTGCCGACCCCTGTGCCAGACCGAGGTGACAGCCTCTAGGACAGTCTTCCTCAACGTATTTGTTATACAAATAGGCAAAGCAATTAACTGCACATTTACCTAACAGGAAATCCTACTGAAAACCATGGGACAAGAAACATTGCATAGGATTGGACTGCCAGAAAGGACTCTGACCACATATTAAGGAATGAGATGGAAGCAATTTTATTCTAGAGCACCAGTTTAACTGTTCATTTTGTTGAGGTCAGAGTCAAAAAGTATAAAGCTCGCTTCTTTCCCACAATGTTCAAAGGCTTTATCCCAGGATTAGCAATCAGGTGTCAATTTTAAGAGTCTGACTTTCAGATTCATTCACTTAAAGACAATAGTCATGCTTCATGAATTTCAAATTCAGCAACTTCTCATACATTTTACTTTTGGGCGGTGTGTCTTAATTTCTCTGGCTTTCTTTGAAATTGGCTGGTGGTAGATTATTCCATTATGAGTTGTCACAAGGATCTTGAAAATGACAAGCAATAAAAATGAAAAACAAAGGAATTTATGATTAAACTATAATAATCCTGCTTTCGGGTTTAAATCACTTGTGTCAGAGAAAACGTGTCCAAGTTTGTATATCAACAAACATTTGGATCATTTTTACAGCAAAAGCAAATGCAGGACTTGTTGATTTGCCAAACAGATTGTAAGAGATTCTTTAATGGTAAGTGACCTAACACACACACCCCAATCTCCTCCTCCTCCTCCTCCTCCTCCTCCTCCTCCTCCTCCTTTTTCCAGCCACTTTCTGATAAGTAAAGCCAAGAGGGTAGGCCAGATTCGCTTAATGACCGCATGATTCACTTAACATGTCTACTCATTCACTTGATGACGGTGACAAAAAAGGTTGTAAAATGGGGCCAAATTCACTTAAACACCACCTTGCTTAGCAACAGGAATTATGGTCCCAGGTGCAGTTGTAAATCAAGAACTACTGTATGTGTATGATTGTAAGATGCTAAAGTATCATATTGTATAAGCCTAGAGTAGACTAAAGAGAAAAATTGGAAAACGAATATGCACAAGCACAAAATTACTAGATTTTTACAGAGAAGCAAGTGTGCTAGTATAACCAATGACCCTTTACTAAGCTGACCTTTGAGTCTGGATGTGATAACTTGTCCACTTCTCCATGGCTGCTTTTAAGGAAATGCCTCCTAGAATACTTAATTTTGCATCTAACAAGCTTTGTAATAGATCACTGTGTCCTTTGCACTAGCTATAAAGCTAAGATATCCATGATTAAATTAAGAGCTTAACTACTTTTCACTCTCAGAAATCTTCAGTGCCAGATGACGTTGCCCATTATGGTCCTATTTCCTCTTAAAGGTATGCATTATTATTAATGCTGACATCTTTACTTAATTTTACTGTTTTCTTTATTGAAACATTGTAGCTGACAGCAATTATAATACATAGAAACAATAAAGAATCTCATTAAATCTGCAGCAATCCCTATACATGTTTTTCTATAAAACAGTCAATTTAATGCAGATCACAAAAGTTAAGGATTAGAAAGAAGACAAAAACAACGACAAAAAAAAAGATTATATTTAATAATTTCTGCTATTTTTTTCTTGTGAATTGTTTGGAGATTATTTGACAAAAGTTCAGTAATTTTCCTTCCTAACTCAGGAAGGCTTAGTTGGTTATTCCTTTATCTCCTGTTATAGCTAAAGATAAAAAGAACATGTTGCAGATGAATCCAGAATGTTCTTTTCTACAAAGTTTTGTTTGCTCTTTCGTAAAGATACGAGTATTTCTTTTTGATATCAAAGTGTGACATCACTTTATTCCCAGACTTGATTTTGGTTCATCTTAAATTCAGAGTTGATGACTCTCTTATCAATAGTCATTTTAGCTAGGGATGCTTAAAAGTGTACTTCAGCCCACCTGAAAGACCAGTCATCTGGGTAATTGAAAATATTTGAAATATATA
>QLTV01003764.1:1788863-1810855 GCA_003457575.1 Thermophis baileyi | reverse complement strand
TCTTCTCTGCACTCTTTCTAGAGTCTCAACATCTTTTTTATAGCGTGGTGACCAAAAGTGGATGCAGTATTCTAGGTGTGGCCTTACTAAGGCTTTATAGAGTGGTATTTGTAGCTCACTTGATCTTGATTGTATCCCTCTGTTAATGCAACTTAGGATGGTATTGGCTTTTATTATTTATTTTATTATTCAGGATACTGTTTATAAGCGCTATGTGCTTAGAGGTCAAAGCATTGTTAGAGACCCCACACACCCACTTCACGGTCTGTTTCTGTTGCTCCCCTCTGGGAGGAGGTTCCGAAGTATTTCTAGCAGGACTACCAGATTCTGTAACAGCTTTGTTCCCTATGCCATTCTCGCAAGATTCGTTTTTCTCGCCATGTACATGTATACATCCAAACTAGACTGTGTTGTTTCTCTGTGTCATATATGTGGGTATATGCATAATTTTTATCTATGTATGTATGTATGTATGTATGTATGTATGTATTTATTTATTTATTTATTTATTTAGTCATGTTTATGTAGTGTATATTGGAGGTGGAGACTCTTTAAGAGCTGTATGCAACAAAATGTCATTTTAATGTATGCCGATTAGTGTACATTCGAAGTGACAATAAAGTTATTCTAAATCCAAGTCTAAGAGCTGTTTGCTGAATTTAGCTCCTGACTTGGAATAATACTGAACTATGAGCTTCCCTACAGTTTCTAACCAAATGTTCTGCTCTTTTCTGCTCTGGTAAGGTATCCTTCCTGCTACCCCCTTTTCTGCTACCAGTTCTTTACTGCAGTCAAAAGCCATGTTTAGACCCGATCGTCAGTTTTCCTGTTGATGATCTGCTTCTCCCTAGAGAAGCACTAAAAGGGTTAATGGTTTAGCGAGCACAGAAGTGCTCCTGGTTTAGCACTAACTGACTTTTAGTAGGTCTGGGATTATCTCTGCACAGATCAGAGTCAGGTTGCATTCCCTTCATTTCCTGTCTCTTTTTTTCCCTCTACTTCTTCCCCAACCTCTTTTGCCATGACCAAACTCGCAAATCAACAGATGGGGCATCGTTGGAAAAAAAAGAAGAAAGAAAGAAAAAAACCCTCCATGAGGTCTCAAGGTCCCCAAAGTAACTGCTTAAACCTAACTCCCGGCACAGATGGCCAGGGACAGAGGGGGTGCAAAATATCTGATTACTAGACTGAAACTCCCAGGGCTTCTTTTGAACCTTAATGGATTCCAAGGTGGTATAGCTCATAATATGATTTTCTTCTGCTTTGGGCTCTTAGCTTCAAACAGACTATGATGCTTCATTTAAGCCATTTAAGAAAGCCACCTCCCCGCCGCCCCCCTCCCCAAGAAAAAAAGAAAAAGGGTAGCTCTTTGTCTGAAGATCTGTGTGGCGAATGCTAACCTTGTTATTAGTATAATGATACTGACAGCAGCATATAGCCTTCCAAGCTGCTATTCTATGCAGGCCAGCTTTGGTTTAGTAGCAATTAGCATCAATTACGATTGAGCTTGCTGAGAACTGGATGCCCAGTCCTTCTTGGCTGCAGGTGCAGGATTATTATTCCCGTGACCCTTCCTTCCCAGAGCCCATCATGAGGATAGGTGGGGGAGAACACAGTCAGAAGGGACACTCCTGTTTGTTCGTCTTCTTCAGGCTTTATCAGCTAGATCAGGTACAGGCGCCAAAAAAGTGACAGAGAAGGCTAAGGATCGCATCTGGCATGGTGGCTTCTTCAGTTGAGGAGTTCTTTACGTACAGAGGTAGTGAAGGCTTCGTTTGCAATTTTTTTTCCAGAATGGAGAAGTTCTTTCTAAGGCAGGAAGCATCTGTGCCAAATGAATTTCAAAATGAAATCAGAATTAAAATATATGAAGAAATGTATATTGAATCGACCATCTGAGTACCAACCAGTGTCACATTTGTCATTAATTCAGGTTTGGGGGAATTTCCAAACATTCCAATTCATGAACAACTTGCTCAAATGTATTTATATTATTTTTGGAACATTAAAAACTAACTTAACAAACAAAAATAAAGTGCAGTCAAAGTTTCTCACTAGTCCTCGATAAAAATGAGCAAAGGTTTTCTTTCCATCTTCTATAATATCAGTGATGTGGGACTACTTAAAATTATTATTTATTTATTATTTATTTATTAATTGTATTTCTATGCCGTCCAACTCCCAAAGGACTCTGGGTGGCTTACAACAAGGTATAGAAAATACATTTTAAAACATCATAAAATATAAAAAAAAACCCAGTTAACAATCACATACATACATATCATTCAAGGCCAGACCTCGCAAATTGCGAGATCAACGGCCCCAAGCTTGCCGGAAAAGCCAGGTCTTCAATGCTTTCCGGAAGGCCAATAGGGTGGGGGCAGTCCAGATCTCAGGGGGTAGCTGGTTCCAGAGAGTCGGGGCAGCCACAGAGAAGGCCCTTCCCCGTGGGCCCGCCAGCCGACACTGCTTAGCTGACGGGACCTGGAGGAGACCAACTCTGTGGGATCTTACCAGTCGCTGGTATTCATGCTCTTCTTCAATCCATAATCCAATCAAAGCAGTATTGAACCATCTGGTACTAAATGTGAACATATTCAATAAACTCAACAAGATGGACAAATGCAAACGGCTTATCTGATCTAGATCCTAAATCTGCTTTCACTGAGAGTCATTGGGTTAGAACGGATTTGCAGTCTGGGAATGGAAAGCTTACCAACCAATCAACTTACTAGGCGGGGCAGACAGAATCTGTGACTTTTAGTTAAAGGTATCTCTTGCTGTAGCTTGTTTTTCTGTTTATGGAAAAAGTCTCCTTTATGAAGTTTGCTGCATGGCAGAAAATTAAGAAAATGTTCTTCCAATAGGAAGGCGTAGAACATGATCTACAGCAGGCATGATGAATGGGAAGGAAGACTATTAAACTATTGTTTCATTGGTATCATTGTTTCTGTAGATACATACACTCTTTCATTTTTCTATGTGGATCATGCCCTATGAAAATTCAAATATGTTCATGAAAGACAGATCCTTACAGATTTCTATAGAATGTTTTCTACTTCAAGGACATAATTGTGTCCCTGCTAAAATTGCAGGCAGGATCTGTTGTATACAACCTGGTATGATTGAAACATTTGTTTTGTGTTGTTATTACACTTCCATTATGAGAGATAAGCCTGTTGGAAATGTTTCAGGCTAGATTGCCAGAACTGAAATTCTAGACAATTGCAAATAGTGTATAAAGGTTACATTCATCCATGATGAAATTAATTACATTCTCATAGAATTGTTTTAGATCCATTGTACTATGGCAAACAATAAGATGAATATTTCCTCTAAGTCTCTTCTGTGATATCAAATTCCCTTTATACCCAAGAATCATTTCAGTTTAAAACACATACATGCGCACGCACACACACACACACAAACACACAGAGAGGGGGTGTCTTTTTAAAAATCCATAACTCTTTCCCAGAGGAACAAAAACTTGTTGCGGAATTACAGTTCAAAGAAAACATAAAGGAGCTAAACAGATGGAAAATCCTGTAATTTTATCAAGACCCAAATGAAAGCACCACTTTTTGTGAATTTAATCACTTCGCAGAATGAAAGTGGAAAACAAGTTCTTGATAGGAAACCTGAAACAATTCAATGCTGGCCATTGTGAGTAGGAATTCCAGTGGTTCAATGCATACAATTGCCTGGACATGCTAGAAGTGCTACGTGACCAAACCTTCTTTTCTCTGGGATGAGAAATACGCCCTCAGCTCACCTGCTCTCACATACACCTGCATGTTGAGAAGACCAAAGTTCATAAAGGACACCTACTTCAGTTGGAGGCAGCTGCTGAGAATCTTTCTTCAGAATAAACTGTTTGTAAACTTGGAATTCTGCATCCAGTTTTAGTTACCATATTATAAAAAAGACTCTGGAAAGCATACAGAGAAGAGCAACAAAGATGATTAGGGGACTAGAGCAGCGGTGAAATCTACTTACCTTCCCTACCGGTTCAGAAGCGCATGCACACCACTGTCGCATGCATTTTTTTACCCTCTGCGCATGCGCAAACACTTTGCGCATGCGCAGAGGGTTAAAAACAAGAAAACGGCAATGTCCAGCTGGGTGGGTGGAGCCTCATGCTGCCGCCGCTACTGGTTCTCCAAACCACCGGCAGCAGCCGCTACCGGTACGCCTGGACCGGGCTGAACCAGTAGCATTTCACCCCTGGACTAGAGGCTAAAACATATAAAGAACAGTTGCTGGAATTGGGTATGTCTAGTTTAATGAAAAGAAAACTAGGGGTGACATGATAGTAGTGTTTTGATATCTAAGGGGCTGCCACAAAGAAGAGGGAGTCAAGCTATTCTCCAAAGCAGGACAAGAAGCAATGGATGGAAACTAATCAAGGAGAGAAGCAACCTAGAACTAAGGAGAAATTTCCTGACAGTTAGAACAATTAATCAGTGGAACAACTTGCCTCCAGAAGTTGTGAATGATCCAACACTTGATTTTTTAAAGAAGAGTTTGGACAACCATTTGTCTGAAATAGTATAGAGTTTCTTGCCTGAGCAGAGGTTGGGCTAGAAGACCTCCAAGGTCCCTTCCAACTCTGTTATTCTGTATTCTGTATTTTATTCTAAAGAGTTTAAACATCACTTATGGTCAAAGTACCAAAATTTTCATAAACAACCAATGGTCCAGTTATTTTAACATGGTCAAATTTCAAACAGCGACAACTTGAAGCACAAATGGAATTAGGATTGATGTTAATTGTCAAAGGGGAAAACTACATCAAAGCCACTCTTCCTTTCTTGATGAATAAGGACAGAACTTGGATATTTTTTTTAAACAGTGAACAATGTTCAAGGTGACAAAAATGCAATTCTTCTACTAACTAATATTCATTTATTCCTGCAAAAGTGACATTATGGCTCATAAATTTACATGTGTGAGAGTGTATGGGTTTGAGTGCATATCTGTGATTGAGCGCGATTGTTGAGAAGAGCAAAATTAATTTTTATTGATCTGTGTTTGCCAAAGTTTCCTTTATTGCACCATATTAGAAGGTCAAAGTCAGAGGTGGGTTCCTCCCAGTTCGCACCGGTAGCGACCCGCTGGTGATGTCACGGTGATGTCACAGAACTGGTTCTGTTGGTGCCGGTCCGTGGGCGCCGCCATCTTTTTTTTGGATTTTTTGGGGGGATTTTTTCCCCAGGTTTTTTTTCTTCTGCGCATGTGCAGAAGCCGAGTTTCCGGCACTGCGCATGCATCGCCATCTTGTTTTTGGCTTTTTCTTCCAATTTTTTCGGATTTTTTGGCACTCGCATGTGCGAGTGCGCAAAGTGCCCATGAGGCATGGCCACGCGGCGCGGGAGGAAGCAAACCAGCAGTGAGGTAAGTTAGAACCCACCCCTGGTCAAAGTGCAGTGAATGTTGAATGAATACTTTCTAGGTGACCTGGGACTACAATTCCTAGAATTCTCTAGTAGGGACCCAGAACATCATAGCCCCAACAGCCCCAATCAGGAAGGTATTAGTTCAGGAACCCATTTCCTTTTTGTTGTTGCTGATCATGGTGGCCGTGGTGACAATGACCTTAATCTTAAGTTTTATACACAAATAACTTTGTAGGTAATCCAGCTCACCGTACGTTTTCAGTCTTCTTTACTATTACTAATTGCCATTCAGACAACATTTCAAAATGTTCCCATCTTAACTTACTTCCTTTTTCAATGGAATTAATCCAGATATCCTGAAAATTCAAGGTCCTTTTCTTTCATTCACTTCCACAATTGACCTTTTTGTCTAATTGATCCTTTCTAAAATGCCAGACCTAGAACTGTCCTTAATTGTAAGCATTTCTTAAAAAAAATAGGTGTTCTGTTTGGAATCACATTTGAAACAGCCATGCAAGCTTCTCTATTATTTGTATGACTAATCTGAATCAGTTTTGATTGCAACACCTGAGGAGATCAGCTTAACACTTATTTAGTTCTCGGCTGTTCCCACCAGAAAACAAAAGGTAATCTAAACTTCAGAGGTGTTTTCTATACAAATGCCTAATCCATCTGGTTTTAAACCTGCATAGGCAAAATACTGTTTTGGGGGATGAAGCTTTACCAAAGGCATGTTTTCCCTTAATTTAGCTTTGCCAACAGCTGCTCCATAATTAAATGAACTTATGGTGTACCTCTATAACTACCCTGTTTCCCCCAAAATAAGACATCCCCTGATAATAAGCCCAATCGGGCTTTTCAGTGCATGGCAATAAGGCCAAGCACTTATTTCAGGATTCAAAAAAATATAAGACAGGGTCTTATTTTCGGGGAAACACGGTATGAAGGTAAAGATAAAGTGTCCTCAAATTAAGTTATACTACATGGAAGTAGCCTTGCAGTTTTCTTGGCAACATTACCTCAGTGATTTGCATTTTCTTCTTCCAAGCTGTTTTCTCAGCTTCTCAGTCTTATTATCTACAAGCATTGGATCCTTGGTGATCTTTCATCCCAGTACTAACCAGTAACAATCCTTTTAATGTTTTTGAGGATCACCAATGCTAATGATCACCATGATCATAGGCTCCGTGGAACACCAGGTATGTAGACTAGATGGGGTTGTTGAAAAAAAAAATCTGGAAAAATGCAAACTACTTGTGAAACATAGCTAAGAAAACTAAATGGAGGTGACTATAAAGTTTCCAAGAATCAAATTTATCCTCAAGAAGAAGCGTAGAGGTTAGGCCACTGAGTTAAAAACCAGGAGACTGGTCCTCTTTAGGTACAAGGTTAGCTGGGCCAGTCACTCTCAGCCCTCAACAATAATTTGAAGGCACAAAACAAATCAACCAACCACCACCTGTTGAAGAATTGTCTCTATACCCAGCATTTCTCATAAGAATGTTATAAATCAGTGTTTCTAAAATGTGGTCCAAAGGGCACCACAAGAGATCCTCAAAATTAAAATTGCTTCTCAGCCCTATATTGAAAAATAATAAAAATAAAAAAAATAATTCAATATTAAAATCCCATGGAACAATTGTGAGAAGTGGCAGGAAACACATCAGTTTCATTTTAAACAAGTAAATGTTAATAAATATAATCCAAGAAACACTACTATAAATAATTTCTTCTAATTTTACCTTCCTTTACATCAACCTTTGAATGTATTTTTAAAATTCATTGTAATTGTATTTTTGTATGTGAATCATTTTTATCTTGTAAATCAATTTGGAGATTATTACATAGAAAACCTAAAAATGCATCAAGCATACAAAGAAGCACCTAGACATTCACATGGAGTATAATTGATTCATTAGATCAAACTTAATCTTTGTTCTGGCCAAACCACTTCTTTCTCTCAAATAATCCTCTTTCACATATATAGCTGCCTCAGAGGATTTGTAATCACTATGTTCCCTCAAAAGATGTGTAATTGTGGTCCAAAAGAAATGGAGAAGCTTTGAAGTATGTGTCTGTGTGTGGGTATGGGCAGGAGGAAAATAGGGTGCTTGGTCAAATCTCACTTATATGTATACACAAATGTGAAGCCAAGCTTTATATATGAATCACTGTGTCAAATAGATGCTATATTTGAACATACTCAGATAAATTCAAATATTTAACACTGAAGTCAAATACAAACTGCCTGGAACTAGACTTCGAAGGATATGTGTATACAAGAATAGGATTTATTAGGAACACTAGGACAGGAGCAAACAGCAAGAGATTGGATTTTAAGAGAAGCTGGAATAGGGTACATAAGGCAAATAAAATACGGGGCTTCATAAGTTTTTCAGCCAAATAGGGGAAAGTTACTGTGACAAAGAAACTTTGCTGTTTAATCTCAAACTGAAATATACTAGAATCATAATGTCCTTGAAAAGACAAAAATAAAATAAAAAAATAGGTCCTAAATTTACAGTCTTGCTCAATTAAATTTGCTTTTACCAACTAAAATTGGTTAATAACAACCAGTGAACACTTTAATTAATTTACCGATACATCTTTTGTTGATTAAATGTTGAAATCACTCTTGTATCACCTAATAAAGGCACGGTACTGGAGGTTGCATCGAATGAACATATTGCATTTCTTTTCAATCCCACTTGGCCGGCGGTGTTCTTTTTTAATCATCTTTTCAAAATCGCAAGAGTTCAATGAACAGGTGGCCTTAAGGCTTTCCATTCATATCAACCATTTCCCCATCTTTTTCACGGTAGGTAGAATGTGATCTTTTGCCCTGCAAGTGTTTTGGGGGCAGGTGTGGGGCTTATGTGTATATCAAGGGAAAGGAAAGTTCAGGGCTGAGAAAGTAGAAAGCCAATAAATAATGCAATTGTTGTAAAATGGTAACAAACACTTCTGCTTTTGATGTAATAATAATCCCTGTTACAGGGAATTTTATATTCGGTAAAAACAAGTTGACACTCTTGGCAGAAAAGGCAGCTGTGTCTCTTTTCCTTTTTCTAGCATCCATCCCTGCCCAAAAAGCCCACTCACCTTGAATTCAGATCTGAAGGATTCAATACAGTTCGGGTTTGACCACATATGAGCTTAGTTCTTATCTCAGGATGGGACACAAGTAATAACAATTGTCCTAGAGTTTAATCTATAGATGTTAGCTACTAATCACAGTGACATGACACAAGTTGCAAGCTCCAATCTTTCATCCTTGTGTTCAATACCATGTGTAAGTACAAGGGGGAGTTACCTCAGGATGTCACAACACACATTTTGTCAGTTGCCTCCTGGCCTTTGGTCCTGCCTGCAGCTTGATCCCTTCAAATGGGATGGGATATGTATGCAAAGTAGCACTTGGCCCAGCTGCTCAGTACTGATTATGGGCCAGAAATTACAATGTAGGGTCAACCCAGGGGCTGCTCTAAAACCCCACCTTTTTTTGAAAAAACGAAAGGGTTTTGCTTCTGTTTCTCTAAAACGGAAACTTGCATACGCATGCTATTTATAAGTCTACCAAGAAAGTCTACCTAGATCAAATCTTGGGGTGCAAAGATGAACAATAAAATTTGGTTTCTCTCAAATAAATTGAAACTAGAAAAACACGCTTGTATTTGGGGGGGGGGGTTGTTTCCTGTGCTGGTTTCAGACCTTGGCACTTCACAGCTGCATTCATCCTGGCAACGTCAACATTTTGGAAGTTGTGGCCAAATCAGATGTTGAAGTCTTGGTAGACTTCTAAATATCATGAGTATGCAAGTTTCCTTTCTAGAGAAACAGAAGCAAAATGCTTCCCCCACCCACAAAAAATTCTGTCATTTCAGCAATTGATATTTTGGAAATGTCATTATGCTGACAACTTATTCCCATCTACAGTGTCATCTGTTGAAGAACAGGTCAAAGGATCCCCCTCATAATTTAATGAGGCAAGCCTAGATGCTCTGAGTTTTGCTGGATTTTCAAATCTCTTCCTCCTACTCCCCTTCCCCCTCCCCGCATTTATTTAACATGTCCCTATTTAGCAGCAAAAAAGTTTCATAACTGAGTAAAAAAAGAGCGAGAAGAGCTGTGGTCATATAATTTTCTAAGTAACTGCAGGAGAAAAGTTATCACGCAAATAACACATAACAATATCTCCCCCCCCCGCCCTCATATTTGTGTGAAATTTGGTTTCAAGGCACACGTGAAGTATTGATGCAGAAGATTAGGAGCTGTGAAGAACAACATCCTTGCAGTTCAAACAAATGAATACACAATAAACCAAACCCTTCATTATTGAATTGCAAAAAATGGATCAGAGTCATTTTTAATTTTTTACCTATTTTCTGATTCTCAGTGAAGAAACAAAATAGGGGACAATTTGAATCAGCATCCCCCCCCAATTTTTCAGTCTCCTAATGTCCATGGATTCCTGAAGGGCCCTATACTGTGCTTAGTAAACCTGTACAAGCTTCAGAAAACAAATGTTATGGTTTGGGGAGTCCACCTAATACATTGGAATTCTTATTACAATGTCACAGACAGCTTCTGTACATGGAAGATAGAAAACTGTATCAAGTCTCCATCCTGTCTTCCCATGGACTTCCTGGAACCTAAGACCCTTCTTATGGCATGTCCCAAATTACTAATAAAAATATTATTAGATAACTGCATGCAAGTCTAATTTTGTGCCTTCTATATATTCCATCCCACTGCAATGCAAGATAAAGAAATAGGAAGTTAACTGCATTTACACAATCTTATATGTTAGGTTGCCCCAGGGGTGGGTTCTGGTTTACCTCGCTGCTGGTTCGCTTCTTCATGCGCCGCGTGGGCGTGCTTCGCATGGGGGCACACGCATGCGCAGTGCTAAAAACCCAGCTTCTGTTCATGCGCAGAAGCAAAAAACAGCTGTGTGTGCGCAGAAGCAAAAAACAAGATGGCACCACCTATGGCGCCGCCGAGAGAGCCAGTTCAGGGGCATGTCCAGCCGGCCATCACTGCCGGTTCGGCGAGCGGGAGGAAATTCCCGCTACCGGTTCTAAAGAACCAGTCCGAACCAGCAGGAACCCAGCTCTGGGTTGCCCACACAGGTTTAGGCAGGGCTTTTTTAACTTTGCAAAAGAACAGTTAGTTACAAATTAAACATTATACAGTTATTGCTAAGAAATGCAGGCTTCTCGCAGATGTTTTTAAGTTGTATGACTCTTGCTAATTTTGGCCTTAGAGTTCTTACCCTACAATCCTTATTATTTTGAAATCATAGCCTATTCCTCCAGACCTCACGAAATGAACATTTAGTCTAGCGTGCATATGGTTAGAATTTCTTATACCTGCTGTTATGTCAGTCAGAAATCATAGGGACTGATTTTTCTATGTTTTAGATTATATTCTTGTACATATTCTTATACATATTGAGGTGAATAGACTTGTAATTTGATGAGAGCTAGCAAAAAGGAAGCTCCAAGCAAAGCCACTATAAAACTGTGAGCTTTATTTGTTTTTAACTTGATCCCAAGATTTTCTAGATGTTGAAGTTGAGACTTGCAAGGAAATGACAATAGCAGTGTCTAGAGAAGATGGGAGGAAAAGACACCAGGCAAACAAGATCAGAGTATTTTAGGTGGGTTTGTAAGCATGAAACATGCTTGGAATTTTCTTTTCCAATTGTGATGGTCTGCTTTTGCACTTTGGTCACCAGTGTGGTAGAATAATCTCAGGGATAAACAAAGAATCTGAAACTTCTGGGCAGACTTCCTTTCCGAATATAAACAGAAGATATTAGCCATGGAAGATTTATAGAGTTTATTTGCAGAGTTCTCTTCAATAAATCCCTAAGGGGTGGCTACAGGGTGGGACACTCTAATAGTCCTGCTATTTTAGCAAACACTGATATTATCAAATTTCTTTTTATTCTCCAAAGGTACCAGCAATTTGATACTCCTCTAATCATTTAAAATGTATCAGGGACCGTTCCTGCCATAAGAGATGCAGCAAATTTTGTTACCAGCCTGTCACGATGTTGCATATGAAGAAGGGCTGATCAATAATCTGTCTAGAAAAAAAGCAAACCACCAGGCACCACTGGGACACCTGTCTAATGTTTAAATCTTCAGCCTGCTTTGGTTCAGATGCTGAAGAATCCCCAAGTCACCATTGAGAGACTGGGCCTGAAAAACCTGTGATGCTAGCAACAGCATCTACTGAGGGAATCTCATGGAAGATGACTACACAGTTGCAGACTCCATCTTGATTTTTTTTATACTTTTTGCCCCATTCCACTCCCCGCCCCCATGGCCCCATATGCTAGATCATTTTGTCTATAGGGCCTGATATCTGTGTACCATGTCAGCCAACATCGTTGCAGAGAAGCCTGCCTGCAGCAGATGCTTGTCCTGTTTTACCAGTTGACAGTTCTAGCTGTAGGAATAGATTTGAAATCTCACGGGGAGTTTGTTTTGCTGGGATCCTGAGATAGAATCACATCAAACATTCCCAAATATTTTTTTTCAAAGAAACCACCTTTCAGTGTGTTTATTGCATGGATGTGCTTTCTATATAACAAGACTATAATAACCGAGACACCTTAAGCAGCACCCAGTTCAGAGTTAGTCATCTTGTGAGGCTACAATGCCAGGCATTCTGACATGTGTTTGAGAAGAACCAGCATTGTGATTCTAGGTTTCCCCTCTTGCCTCTTCCCATGCTGTTATTAAGCCATTGGTTTCACTTTTAGTCTAAATCCCTATCTGTTAAAACTGAAGCACAGCGGCCTGTTTGTGTGCCATGAAGATGTTCCTAGTCTATCCCAGAAACTATGGACTTGAGTTTAGATGTCACAAATGGATTTGCAATCCTATGTTGCAGTGAAGGTTGTTCATGTTCTGACTTCCTCAGCCAGTCAGCCTTCTATCAGTGTATTTTGTTTTATCCCTTTTTCACTTAGCATTTTGTTCCCACTGCCCATGCTTCAACCCATTGAACAATTCTTGAGGGTTCTTCCATTCTTATGTGTCATTCCTAGAAAAGTTTTGCATTCTTTCAAAGTGTGGGTTATGCATGGTGCATAGATGATGCTGTTTGGGCTTCATCATGCATAATGATGCAGTATTTGTTTTAAGGACAAGGAGTCCCGGTTCCCTCATAATTATGTAATGTTCCTGCAAATTTCATTGTTTCATTGGAAAATTACCCTTTAGCAGGCATTTATAATTTTATCATGTAGTCAATGGGCAATACAAATTTCAGGCAGCTTCCGAAATGGTCCCAGTCAATGGTTATTTTTCAACTCTAACGAGTTCAGGCTCAAGTCTTGGGGTTAGTATTTGCATAACCTTAATAACAAACCATTCAGGAAACTCTAATTCAGCATTCTGCCTGTGTATGGCTGTGACGGAAAACAGCACCCACATGATTTGCAACTTCTTCCCCATCAGCAACATCTGGGGCAGCTTACCAATCAGCTGGTGTAATGATGTCTACTTCCCCATTTTCCCCAGATGCTACTGATGGGAGGCAGGGAGGGAAATGTGTATCAAAGGCTTCTGTTAAAAAGGGGGAGAAATTTAATGTATCTGAAATTTAATTACCATTTGCCATAATTGTCATTTCTTAATAATATCTTGATAGTCAACCCTCTAAATATTGTGATTCAATTTTCCGATCAAAAATAACTCATTGAAGTTATTGAAGAAAAATTTCATAAAGAAGACATATATTTGAGGGGAAATGTTGCGTGAACTTTACCTGCAAACAGGACAGGATGAACGTGTTTAATAAAATGCAATCGTTATCAAAAGCAAGCAGATAGACAAGTCCATCTCTAGTTCAGACACTCCAGAAAGTAAATATTCTACACAAATGATACAGAGATATGATGATACTTTGGCTGAACTTTCAGGTAGCTCACGTTGTCCCAAAAATCTGCCAGGAAATGAATCAAAGGAAGGCTTTTCAGAAAGGTCAAATTAAACGTAGGATCTCAAATGGTCAGAGATTCAAATTGAAACAACTCTCATGTTCCCATCTTTACAATATCTAATAGTCAATCTGATATCTACATCTTTATTTCATTCCAGAACCCTGAAGGCTATTTACAAACAAAAAAATCCTTAGCGATTCTTTGTCTGCATTTCTGAAGACTTCCTGCAGTTAAACCTCAAAACTTGGCTTTCACTTCATCATGTCCTCCCTTCTACACTTGCCAGAAAACTTACACATTTTGATACACAGCCCTTCGGAACTGCCAAGTTCAAGCTTGCGAGGGCTTAGAGACAAAAGCCGGAGTGTTTGCCAGAATTTAGACACTGACTCTAGAGGGAAATATCAGTATTTCCATCAACAAATGTAGATATTGACAATAAAAGAAAAGATGGGGCTCAAAAAACAACAACAACCCGTGGCTTTCAAATGAATCAATCCCAGATTTGGTATTTCTGAGGAAGTGAAAGGGTTTACACAGAAGGTGGGATTTAATAGATCATAGGCAGAAATAGGGGAAAAATGTTTCTGCAAAACAGATGTGCCCTCTTTTCCCATGTGTGGATAGAAGTGAAAATTTTATGATGCAGCTTTACAACCGATTCACTGCCACGTAGTCCTCAGGGAGGGAGGGGAGGGGGAGAATGGAGGGCATAATTCAATAAAAAAAAATAAGCATAGCAATGTTCCTGTGGCTGAAATAGGAAAGTTAACTGTAGGCTTCAACATCACCCTTTGAATTCAGTGTGATTTCAGTTCATTTGGTTGGGTATGTGCGATCTTTCATAGATGTTCCTAAAAGAAGGAAGGTACCTTAATGGAGAGGGAAAGGTGGTGAGTGATCTATTGTTTTTCCCTAGTCAGATGGAAAGTAGGAGCACATTTTCACTGGTGATTTCATAGAGTGTTAATAAAAGGGGGGGAATCTAACTGATTTCATTGAAGTACAGTTTAGCTAGAATAAGTCTTGTTCCTTTCTGAGCAATAAAGCACCTTTGGATCTGAGTAATGACAGACCACGGGTGGAACACACCAGGGGTGGGTTCTAACTTACCTCGCTGCCGGTTCGCTTCCTCCCGTGTCGCGTGGGCACGCTTCATGGGCACGCGCATGCGCAGTGCCAAAAAAATCTGAAAAAAATAAATAATAATAATTTAAAAAGCCAAAAACAAGATGGCAACTGCATGCACAGTGCCGGAAACTTGGCTTCTGCACATGCTCAGAAGAAAAAAATAAAAATAAAATAAAATTCAAAAAAAAATCAAAAAAGAAAAGAAAAGAAAAGAAAGCCAAAAACAAGATGGTGACCACATGCACAGTGCCAGAAACTCGGCTTCTGCACATGCTCAGAAGAAAACATAAATTCAAAAAATTCAAAAAAATTGAAAAAAAATTTCAAAAAAAGAGATGACGGCGCCCACGGACCGGCACCGACCGAACTGGTTCCGTGACATCATTGTGATGTCACCAGCGGGTTGCTACCGGTTCAGGCAAACCGGTCCGAACCAGGAGGAACACACACCTGGAACACACCTGCAAATATATTGCCAATATTAAATGTGTTCCTTGAGGGTGGGCTTCAGCACGAGTCCAGAAGTTCAGAAGATTAAATCTCTGATCCCGGTGACTGACCCAGACTGGATCCTACAAAATTATTCTGGGACATGTATTATTCACCTTCAGTCATTAAATCTGACTTTGCTAAACATTTTGCAGTGATACGATGTGATGGATGGCGTAATCTATCCACACTGGCCTAGTTCTTCAAGGAATATTTAAACATTAACCCACCCTACTTTTCTCAGGTAAGCAAGTCACTTGAAATAGGATCTCTTTATAACCTTCCCTGTTCAAAGGATTTTGAAGCCATATTCCTGACATTTTTGTATTTGTTCAAGATTGACAGTTTCATTATTTATTGTTTTCAACTGCATTTTTAGTACATCAGTTTGGGTTCCTCTTAGAAAAAAAAATGTAGTATATAAATAAAATCAACAACATCCCACATTTCTGTTCACAAAGGATGTTAAAGGTCGTAACAACATAAATTATGCAATAAAAACAATCTAATTAAAATATAGAGATAAAATTAAAATAACACAATCTAAAGCAGAACAAAAGTGCACTCTCTATGCATGGTTAAAAGGGCAGATTGAAAAAAGACATTTGAATACTTCACCAAAATTATAATGGATATGGTCAAGTGCAACTCCTAATACTATATTACTATATTATATTAAATAGTTTTGAAGCAAAACTGAACAAAGGTTTCTCCTGTTTGTCTGATGGATATGTATTTAAAAAGAGGGCAACTTATAAAGAACCTTCCTTCCAGAATGTAGTATTTTACAGGACACTGACCTTTCTAGGTTATTTATAAGTTAATAATAGTTCCAGTAATGTGCTATAAAATATAAAGTGCAAAAGAAAGCAAGGTCGGGATAGGGGTATGACTCCCAACAAGCTAGCAAGGGAAATACAAATTTTGGGCTTTGTTTTGAGTGTGATGAAAATTTTGAAGTTTGAGAAAGGAGCTGTGAATAAGTCTTGATAGAAGTTGGATTCTACTCTAGATGTTAAGGCATCAGGCTAGAATCTGGGAAACTATGGGTTCTAATCCTGCCTTAGACATGAAAGCTCACTGAATGAATTTTGGCCAGTCACTTTCATCCAACTCACTTTACCTCAAAGGGTTGTTGTTGTGGGGAACATAGGAAGAGGAAGGCATATAAGAGCCGCGGTGGCGCAGTGGTTAGAGTGCAGCACTGCAGGCTACTTCTGCTGATCACCGGCTGCCAGCAGTTTGGCAGATCGAATCTCACCAGGCTCAAGGTTGACTCAGCCTTCCATCCTTCCGAGGTCGGTAAAATGAGTACCCAGATTGTTGGGGGCAATATGCTGACTCTGTAAACCACTTAGAGAGTGCTGTAAAGCACTATGAAGTGGTATATAAATCTAAGTGCTATTGCTATTGCTATATTAGACATGTTCATGGTCTTTTGTTATTTATTAATAAATGATAAAGGCAGAATTAAATAAATAAACACATAAATATTCAACAGAAATCTGAATACTCTGCAATGAGATGTTAAATTGATAATTAGCAGAATAAATGCATAATAGAAGTACAGCCTGATATTTATTTATTCAGAAACAATGTCTTCCTGAATTCAAGAGGACTTATACCCTTGTAAATTTAAATTTAGTTGCATCATAAACATATGTGTAAATAGATAAAAGGGCATCAAATGCCATATTATTTCATTTTCACATAGGTAGAATTTTGGTGCACAGGACATAGTCCAATCATATGCTTGACATAGCAATTGAATTTATTTTGGTATCATTGCCATATTTTTGCAAACAAAACTTTGGAAAGAGTCAAGATGCCTTTTGGGACACCTTCCTTCCTTCCTTCCTTCCTTCCTTCCTTCCTTCCTTCCTTCCTTCCTTCCTTCCTTCCTTCCTTCCTTCCTTCCTTCCTTCCTTCCTTCCTTCCTTCCTTCCCAAACAACATCTACAAGCTCTTTGAAATCATGCCAGCTCTGCCTTAAAGAGCTTTCTCTTCCATAAGGATTCTGCTAAAGCTTTAGCAGATATCTTGCTTTTGTGTAGAAAAGCTAAGAACATTTTCAGGTACTTAAGTTGATCACAAGAAATGGGGGAACACCAAAAGTTTTAAAAGTGTGATAGTAAAGAATGAGATATTGATTTATTTCTGCCAGCAGTTTTTACTCTTTAAATATATGGAAGAATATTACTCCAGCAATTTGAGAGGTGTAAAGAGAAATCCTAAAATAAGAAAATGCTTTCTTTGTGAGGTTTGCTTAGAAGCCTTAGAGAGATGAAAGAATTTGGCAGTAGATGAAGTCTTAACAGATAGTGCTTATTCTCTGTTCTGGCCCTTTTCTGACTCCTATCTGTGGACTTCATTGCAATAAAAAAGCTACATGGAGAGCAGTATACTAGTTCAATGTATCAGCAGACTATTACCATCCTAATCACAGCTTTAATTTTACATTTTACTTACTAGAGTTTATGTTATAATTGCATGAGGATTTATTGCTCTTTCTTCAATTAAAAAGTATGGTTAAGAAAGTATACATACTCTTAAAGGTTAAGTAACCAAGAAATTCATGTTCACTTCTTACCATAGCTATGAGGATTCTGACTGATTCTTGTATAGCAGATGTTTAGTGTAGACATGAGAGAATATAGCACAAGCCACATATCAGAGATGTCACTGTGCAAGATTACTGTGTTGGGATGATACTGTATTCTACAGTATATGTCAAGGAGGCATCTGTCCTCAGTTAAAATATATCCCTGAAGCCCCTGGCATTTACAGAGAAAAGCTTATGAAGATGAAAGGCAGTACTATCAAGAAATAGAGCGTCATCCTTTGTGATCACATAAACAACTTTGATAAATATGACATTATATAACGTCTATAACCAAGAGGCCTCTTCTCTGAGAGAAAGCACAAAATAGTTAGATAAATACATTCTCAATTGTAAGCATAAAATAAAATAATAAAATAAAATAAAATAAAATAATAAAATAATAAAATAATAAAATAAAATATTTTAGTCTATTTAATTTTTGCAATGTTAATTATTCCTATATGTATAATTGTTTTTATAATTCTATTTTTATTGCATTGTAAGCCACTCAGAGTTATATAAAATAAAATAAAATAATAAAATAATAAAATAAAATAAAATAAAATAAAATAAAATAAAATAAAATAAAATAAAATAAAATACAATACAATACAATACAATACAATACAATACAATACAATACAATACAATACAATACAATACAATACAATACAATCCTCCTAACCCCTCAGCTTTTTCTGAATGCCTCATTCTGTAATGAGCCAACAACATGGCAATTATTTAGAGTACACAGATATCTTATGGACGACTCACTGGGTGGTGTTACATAAGGTATCCATTCTGATTAACTTGTGTCTTTACTTTTTAGGGTTTAATGCCATTCCATTCAATATCAGCCCTGAATGAGTTATGTGACTCATTGAGCCGTGGTGACCCAATGGTTAGAATGCAGTACTGCAGGCTACTTCTGCTGACTGCCAGCTGCCTGCAATTCAGCAGTTCAAATCTCACCAGGCTCAAGGTTGACTCAGCCTTCCATCCTTCTGAGGTGGGTAAAATGAGGACCCAGATTGTTGGGGGCAATATGCTGACTCTTAGAGAGGGCTGTAAAAAGCACTGTGAAACGGTATATAAGTCTAAGTGCTATTGCTATTGCTACATATAAATAAAGTTAAAAATATGTAATATCAACAATGAGCATAATGAAAACACATTTGTAGTGCCAGAAATAGATAAAATTACTACAATTACCACCCCAAATTGCAAGAGGAAACCATTCACAACTATTTGATCCTAAGGGAGCTGGAAATGAAAACTCTTCCCTGTAGGTGACTGGAAAAATGCTAAAATAGGGCACCTCTGAATATGCACACAAACACACACACACACATGTGCACAGACCCGGCATGGCAGGGAAAAAGATAGCTAGCTTAGAAAAAGAAAAACAGTAAAAACAATTTTAAAAAACCCCCTATCTCCATTAAGTTTTGAACTAGCAACTTCTACATGTTGGCAAAGATGGTAACTGATATGCTAGTTTAGCATTGCTGGTAAAGTGGGTATAGAAATTAGTAGCATGCATGGTAAATACTGATTTGATTAGAAAGATGCTACAACCTCTGCAAAGTATGCAGTGGCCATGTTTATGAAAGCCCTGAATCCCATATCGATAAGAGAATTTGGGGCAAGATAACATGGAAAATATAGTTCAAAAATAGAGCAGATATACGTGATGCAAGAGGAATAAAATGGCAAAAGCATACAAAGAGGTGCTGTTTTCCTAACGGCAATAACCTTACCATAGGTTCCCACAAACATATAGATGTATTTATGTTAGACCAGGGGCTCAAAAATGCACTCTGACTTTCCAGCATCCATTCTGTAGCATTCCTAATGGTGGCCTCCAACATTTTAGCTAGAATTCGTTATGTTTCAAATTTTGGACAACCAAAGAGACAAATTAGATGTGTTAAGACTTGCAGAGGCTTAATATATCTGTTTCACAACTTAACCCTTCCCCGAAAAATAGGTTGTATGCAAGGGGATGGCTCTTGACATGCCATGAAGACCATCCAACCAAGAGAAATATGTTTGTTTCAGATTTGTATGCATTCTACATTTAATATATATTTCCTTTTTATCCTTATAGGAGTGTTTTGCAATATCCCTCCATTTTCACAGTTCCTCGTTTAATTTGCTCCAGTTTATCAATGTCTGTTTTGGATTGCAGTGCCCAGAACCAAGGCAAACTGGATAATTACTTTCTGGGATTTGGCTCAGGGGTGGGTTCTGGATCCGTTTGCTGCCGGTTTGGTCAAGGTCGCACCATGTGCGCGCGTGCTTTGCGTGCGCGCGCCCACCCGCAGCAATAAAAAAAATAGCTTCTGTGCATGCGCAAAAGCAAAATCCAAGATGGCGGCGCCCATAGAACACACTGAAAGAACCGGTTCCGTGACATCATCACTGGTTTACTAACGGCTCTAAAGAACCTGTTAGAACCGGTAGGAACCCACCTCTGATTTGGATCCTATGGATTGGTTAATACATCACAAAACAGCATTGGCCTTTTTAGCAGCTGCATCATATTGATTCGTATTCAAGCTGTGATCTACTACAACACATAGCATTTTTTCCACATATACTACTGGAAACCAAATTTCCCCTATCCAATACTTGTGACTTTTTTTTTCTGCAGCTGCAGTATTTTATATTTTTCCCTATTGAATTTCATTCTGAATGTTTAGGTACACTGTTCAAACCTATTTACTATAGACATTTTTGAAACTTCACTTTTTCTTCTAAAGTGTTAGCCACACCTCATCATTTTGTGTTATCTGCAGATTTGATAAACATCCTCTTAATTCTTCACTCAGGACATTAATAACAACTTTGAAAGGACAGAGCCAAGGACAGAGGCCCGTAACATTCCAGTCAAGGTTATGTGGAAACATTTATGAGTACTGTCTAGGTATTATGAATTTATCTAACTTTTATATCATCAAGATCATATTTTACCATTTTCTGAATGAGTATATCATGGGAGTCTTTGTGAAATGTTTTGCAGAGGTCAAAGGTACATTATGTCCATAGCATTCCCTCAATCTATTATGCTAATAACTTTGTCAAAAAAGGAGATAAGATTAGTCTGGCATGTCTTGTTCATGATAAATCCATCCTGGCTCTTGATAACTCTTAAATTCCTATCCAGGCATTCACACATGTGTCATTTATTCTGGCATGCTGTTCTCCCAGAATATTGCATGAAGCAGTGAGGATACTGCTATTTTATTATATCACCTCTCTTTCAGGGCCCCAGTGGCCTTGTTGTAAATGAATCTGCAGGATAAATACATTTTAATCTGCATACTTCTTCAGGAGATATAGATCTAAATAATTTATAACTGATTATGAGCTGAATGAATTCCTCAAGTTCCCCTGAACTGTGCCAGGTTAGATATAAGCTAATAAACAAGAGACAGCATAGATTCAGACGTCATAAAGAAAAAGATAATCTGGAAAGACCAGTTGCCCAGTTGCACAGAACTTTTCAACCTATGCAGTCCTGCTTTTGGGGTAAGAAGTTGATTGATTGGAATTGTAGACACAACAGTTCAACCACTGTATTATATAGTTTGACTCTAGGAATTCCTAGAAGAGTTTTGGTGGGTGGCTCTGCTAGACAGTCTAACATTCTTTGTGGTGTCTTGGTAAATGTACTAGTTACTTTATTGTTGGTTAGCCAATAGACCATATCAAAATACAGAATATAAAACACAGAATGTTAATGGTAAATATACAAAATAAGACCTCTTTATAGTGGCCTTTGTTCCACTGAAGCTCCTTTAGTCTCTTCCTAAAGAGAGACTAAGGAGCCGAGGTGGCGCAGTGGTTAGAGTGCAGTACTGCAGGCTACTTCAGCTGACTGCTAGCTGCAGTTCGGCGGTTCAAATCTCACCGGCTCAAGGTTGACTCAGCCTTCCATCCTTCTGAGGTGGGTAAAATGAGGACCCAGATTGTTGGGGGCGATATGCTGACACTGTAAACCGGTTAGAGAGGGCTGTAAAGCACTATGAAGCGGTATATAAGTCTAAGTGCTATTGCTATTGCTATTCCTTCCTGACTTTCAGAAATATAATTACAATAGATCTGTTACTCTGTCTGATCCCTATTATTTAGTTCATGCTCAGTAAATTAATTGCTATTTTAAAATCATACTATTCAAATTATTCTGTGAATCTGACAAGCAGTAACTGTATGTGTGTGTATGTATGTGTATGTGTGTGTGTGTGTGTGTGTATAATATATAATATTTGTGTGTGTGTGTATTCTCCTTCACAATCCTTAGTGAACAGTACATTGTCTGGGTCAATTTAGTTTATACAAAATCTTGATAACAATGATGATATTAATTAAATATGTTAAATATAAATATATAATTAAATATATATTAAAT